>VMDR010005126.1:0-53963 GCA_007922815.1 Macrotus californicus | reverse complement strand
AGTCTGTGAGCATCCTGATTACCAGTGTTTTGAACTGTGCATCTGATAGGTTGGCTATCTCTTCGTTGCTTAGTTGTATTTTTTCTGGAGCTTTGATCTGTTCTCTCATTTGGGCCATTTTTGTTGTCTTGGCGCGCCTGTTACGTAGTAAGGGGCGGAGCCTTAGGTGTTCACCAGGACGGGGCGGCCACGTCGCTGCATAGTGACGCTGTTTGTGGGGGAGTGGACCGAGAGGGAACAATGGCAGCTGCTCCGCTCTCTGCCGGCCCCCAGCGACCCTCCGAGCCACCCACAGTCAAACTGTGACCCCCTGGTGCTGGCTTCGGCGCCGATCCCCGGTGGGAGGGCTGTGCACGCTCCAGGACCCTGTGGGTCTCTCCAATGAGCCCTCCAGTGAGGCCAGGAGTTCCTCCCGCTGCTGCTGCCCCAACTCCCACAGGAGTTCTCAATCAGAGGCTCTGAGGCTTCACCTCCCCGCGCCAGAACTCTAGGCTGCAGGGTCCGTCCCGCTCCCAAGCCGTTCCTCCCCGTCTATCCTCACGAGAGAGTGGGACGCCCGTTCCACAGCCGCCACCTCTCCCGGCCAGCCGCGCCTTTTCCCGGTCCTCCAGCCGCTGCCCCGCCACGCGAGTCCTCTCCGCCCCTCCTACCGGTCTGGATGTATGTTTCTTAGTTTCTTGGTTGTTGGACTTCCATACGGTTCGATTTTCTGTCAGTTCTGGTTGTTTTTTCTTTTAAAATTTGTTGTTGTCCTTCTTTTGGTTGTGCGAGGAGGCACAGTGTGTCTACCTATGCCTCCATCCTCACATCTTGATTCTTAATTAAGATTTCATAGGAAATTGTGAGTTGTCATCCAATTAATCTTATTAATATTTATAGACTCTGTCCTTTGCTTTTGACCTGAGTTTGAGGGGTAGAAGACCAGAGAAAGGAAAATATAGTGAAGACCTTAATGTTATTTAGAACCCTGAAGTCTCAAACCTAGAAGAATTGGGTAATTTTCTGCATGATGTTTTGGCTTCTGTTAACACTCAAAAAATTAAATATGGCCAGGAAAAAAAATCTCAGAGCATAAATGTAGATATAACAAAAGCTTGAGCAGCAGAATAAAAATTAAGAACACGTTGCTAACTCTGGGCTGATATGCACTTACTGGTGATATTTCAAGGGCTCCTCTAATTGCTTCCTGTGGGTAATGCACAGCATGCCAATTAATTGTTCCTTAGTTGTCTTGCCTCAGGACTATTTGTGGTGAGGCCTGTCATGTGGTGGTAAGTTAGCTGCGAGTTCAAGAGCACTGTGTGATTCTCAGCTTATTATATTGCTCTTTTAATTACAGGGCTCATTTTATCCAAGGGTGCCATTTCACAGGAAACACGCAGAGTCAGGAAGAAACTTGTCACAAGTCACAAGTAGGTTGGAAGCAGAGAAGAACTTGCACTAGATCTTCATCTGAGGTTTAGTTCAGTCAGGAGTCATTGTTTCATTTCAGTTCAGCACCAACCAATAGACATTTATTAAAGCCTACCGTGTACAAGGCATAGAACTAGGTACCAGGTGATTCGAAGAAGAGAGAGACATTCTCACTGACACGTGCCCATGGTACATCTGCTGTCCCTCTCTATCCTGAGCCTGATTTACAATGACCGCCCCCCTCAATCTGGTGTATTCTCTCCACCCATCTTGCACTATTCCCCTTTTCCTCATGCTGCTGGAAATCCAGCTCCAGTAATGCACCTCCATCTTCTTTTAACTTTAGTTCATCCTTTGAGTCTTGTTTCCATCTTCATCTCTCTGAAACCTTCCCAGCCCGTCCCTGCCATCACTGAATTACCTTACTCCACATGAGGCTCATTGGCACTTAAAACTCACTGTCTTACCGTTTTGCCCAACCTGTCCTTCATATGACACCTATCAGCCTCATCTGGTGCTACGAAGCGTCCACAGTATGATGAACATTGCCAAGGGCTGACCCAAAGATGCAACACTAAAGGCAGAAGCTTGGAATGGGCAAGTTTGATGCTCTGGTGAGTAGCAGAAATTAGTGTTTTTTTCGTTTTCAGCCACCCTTCTGTTGGGTTGCTCTAGGTGTCTTAGTTTCTAAATGAGTATTAAAGACATAAAAGTTGGGTTTTCTCTGCTCAGCAAAGGAAGGGGCTATAAAGGGAAGATGGTGATATCAGTCTTCCCTTGGTCTTAACGGTCAGTGCTTTCCTTTTGAGTGCTAATTTCTCTGCCTCACGAGTGATACTACACAGTGATTTCTCAACTCATTCCAAGAAAAACAGAAGTCTTTTTTCTAAAACAAACCTGTCTAATTCGAAAGGAAAGAGGTGTTGTCGTCCCATCTGGCAGGCCCACGGGTCATTGTGGAATGCTTGTCCTATATCCCTGGACAAGTGGTGAACAAATTCACATGGACTAAAGGAATCTGGTGGAGAAAAAGGGATGTCGAGCCACTTGCTAAGTGAGAGAGTGCTAGCTTGGCTGCTCTCTCAGTAAGAGAAAGAGGGCCTGTGTGGTCACTCTCTCAGAGAGAGAGAGTAAGAGCTGGAGAAAGAGAGAGTGAGGGCGAGAGAGGGCCAGGGAGAGGGTGAGAGAGTGAGAGAAGGCCAGCCTGTGTGGCCACTCTCTCTCAGAGAGAGAGAGAGGGCCTGGACCCCTCGCCTGGACAGGCTTCTATTGATATTCTAGGTAGATTACATCAAGGAGGGTCCTCCTTTACTATGCACAGGTTGGCTTTAGGTGGTTACCATAACAAAAGAAAGAATGTTGCTAATCCCTTCAAGATAAAGGTCACTTGCAAATGTAAAGGGAAAAGAGGTTGAACTGGTTACACCCAAACTTGAGAGGTTTAGCATAGATTTTAGGAAGTTACTTTAAAGATATGCAGTAAACATTTGTTGCCTCAATTCAGGGTGAGGGAGTTTTTAGCAAGAGCAAATCTCAAAGCAGCCTAGGTACAATGCAGGCCTGATTCCCCATGGGAGACCTATTCACGGATGTTCTCTGCATGCCACACGTGTCTGTCTGCATTCAGAACTGGAGCTGAGCCACAAGATCACATTACACATGGATAGGTTCCCTATAAAGAGGCCCAAATAATTGCTTCCCCTTTTAATGAGATTAGACTTTGAAGGGACATAGGAATATATTTTGCATGTGGGAGGGATATGAATTATGGTAGGCTGGAGGGTGAACTGTGGCAGGTAGCCTTCTGAGATATCCTCCTGGGATCCTACCTCCCGCAATCCATGCCCCTTGAATGTGGGCTGCCCCTAGTGTGTCACTTCTAACAAACAGACTACAAGCAAAAAGGACGGAACGTCCCTTCTAAGACTAGGTTATAAAAGTCTTGCCCTCTCCCCTCTTGCCCTCTTGCCCTCTTGCTTGTTCACACTGATGAAACCAGCTGTGAGGCTGTCAGCTCTATGCACAGGCCTATATGGCAAGACATTGATGGGTGTCTCCAGGCAAAGGTCCTCCTGAACTGAGGTCCTTGGTTCAACCACCTGCAAGGAACTCAGTGCTGACAACAGCCACGTGTCCGAGCTTGGAAGTGGGCCCTTCCCCAGTTGAGCCTGTGATGACTACGGCAACAGACGAGTCTCAGGTTGCAGACTGCAAGAGACCCTAAAGCAGAGGATCCAGCCGAGCTGCGTTTGAGTTCCTGATATACAGTTAGTTGTGAGATAATACGTTGTTATTTTAAGCCACTAAGTTTGGGGTTAACTGGTTATACAGCCAAAGACATCTAAAACACCTTGAAGGACAAGCTTTTCTTATGCACGTGAATAGGGAGACTCCATGTTTTCACAGCCTGATATTTGTACTTTGATAATCAACAATCTTAAAAGTAAAAGACATGCTTTAGGTGTGGTTTTAGCATCTGTACAAAACCCCTTCTGCTCAAGCAGCTGAGGGGTACACCGCTTGGGTTCCCTCTCCAACGGGGCCTGCCGCTTGACTTGAAAAGATAATCTTGGCTTCTTGTATTTTTATCACGGAAATCTGGAATTGGTAAACAAAAAGACACAGGATCAATTCGCTGTAGGAACTGAAGTGGAGAGATTATGATGTGTGCGCTTGCATGAGAGAGAAAGGGAGAGAGGAGGTGGAAGGGAGGGAGGAAGGGAGAGAGAGAGAGGCAATAAGCATTGACAGTCATTTCAATGTAGAGACAGTAAAACTGAAGGGTAAGGGGAAGAAACCAGCTGGGTTACACAGAGAAGGATGTGACAGATGAGCAGAGAAGCACACGGTCCGTGAGAGGGAAGAGTTGAGGTCGTGCACTGCCGTGGTTTCTGATGGCCATCGATGAGGTCAGCTGTACGGTAGCTGGTTATCAGTGGGCTCACCTCTACATTTCTTTTCCTGTTTGCTACTTGCAATCCAAAGAGCGGTGATTATGATGGGTAGCTGCCCACACACAAAAATTCCTATCCTCCTTTGGGATTTTAAATCTCTATTAAGATGCGCAAACATTAAATAAGTAAATTTAAATCTCTATTAAAATGAACAGAGAGCTAGTGAGTTGAGCATCCAGAATTCAAACTTAAGCTAGGCCTAAAAGGGCAGGAATTTAATGTGAAGTACTCTGTTAATGAAAGGCCCCTGGTTTAGGACTAAGGGATGCCTGCATTCTGCCATCCATCCAGCTTCCCTAACAAAGTGCCAAGGAAGCCCTGTGTAAAGAGCAAAGCTGAGTGGGAGCCCAAGTATCTTTCTATTGATAACTGGCGAAGGGTCTGGTATTCTGGTAAGCGTTATGGCAAAAGCTGAAAATACAATAAAAATAAAATGTAAAAACCTGAAAAACCCCCTCAAAAACCCACATAGTTTATGTTCAAGCCCTAAAAGCTGTATTTTTCTCCCCAAGATTCCAAATGATGGATTCAGCAAGAATAAAAAATGTCGGAAAGGAAGAAGACAGCAGTTAATGACCAGACCCCCATGGCGCCCTTGAATCGCTTACCCACCAAACTGCTTGGACTGGAAAAGGAAGAAATGGCTGCGTGCCCAAGAAGCAGGTCTGGCCCAGGTTTGCTCACTTGTGGGAGCGGGTGGTGAGGAATTGGGGGCAGAGCAGCCAGCATTATGGGGGCACAAACCATCTCTCATTTCGGCCCCCCTTTAACAACTAAAATCTGACATCCACGCACAAACAAAGTGCCCCTGTGGAAGTTGTGGAACCCAGCCCTGAATGCCGAGGAGTCCCGCTCACCTGTGCATCAGGTAAGAGGCAGACAGACCTTGATCCGGGCCATGGAAAGGGCAGGCACCTGGGCTCCAGCCTCAGGCGCTCTGGCTCAGCCTGGCGGCGCCTGCAGAGGGCTGACTTGGGCAACACCCACAGGCACGAGAGCCTCTGTAGAACTGCAGGCTTCCTGAGCAGAGTCCAACGTTCTGCTGGAGAACAAGACAAGAAACCAAGCAGGTTTGGATGCACTGGAGAGGGCAAGAGGAACTTCCCCCACCAACGCTGCAGACTGCGGCTGAACCGGCGGAGGGAAGCCTTTGAGTGCCGGGCTTCCCCGGTGCTCAGAAGCTGCAAAGAAGCCCATCTGCCTCCTGCAGCGGCCAGGTGCTGAGGCAGGACCTAATGGGAGCCCATTTAGCTTGTGGGGGGACTCCAGCAGCCATTGGCGCATGTAAGTGCTGAGTTGGGCAGGACGTGAGCAGACGAAGGAACTCCACCAGGCCTGCCCTCCCGCCCGAAGCCACGTCGCTCGGGGCTAGGGCGTCCAGCAGCAGCGACCTCTCCCACAGGGGAGGTGGAACGTGGCGACTTCTCCTGTGGGGGCAGAGAGCAGTGAGTGAGTGCCCAGCTACTCCAGTTGTGCACGTTATGCCCGGAGGAACTGCCCAGCATCGCCCTGAGTGGCGAGGTGGGACCTCCAAGGACGGGTGCGGGGGACAAAAAGTGAAGGAAGCAGGTAAGAAAATCAAACGTGCCCGCCGTGCGCTGCAGGCCTTGGCAGGAAGTCTGCACACAAACCTCTGGGAGCGGCCACTAGAGGGTCTCCCCACTGGGCTCTTGGCGCCCTCACACCTGAATGCTAAGCTCCCGCCTCCCGCACTCCGCGGCCAGCTCCGGTGCTCACTGTGGGGCTCGGCTGGCCGTAGGTCCCGCAACAGAAAAACCACAAGCTGGGGCCACAGCGCCACCTTCTGGAAGACAAAAGAAGTCCCCAGCTTCCAGCCCAGTGAGTTATAACGAGAACACACGAGAGCTTAAAAATTCTGCCACAAGAGGGCACAAAGAGAATGCAGCAAGCCTACCCAAAGTAAACCTAGGACACTCCGGAGAAACACCGCCAGGTCACAGTACCCCATGCCAAGAGGCCTCAAACGTGGTGCTGGCCGTGTAGCTCAGACGGTTAGAGCGCTGCACCTCTACACCACCCTGTCAGGGCGCGTTCAAGAGGCAACCAATGAATGCATAAGTACGTGGAGCGACAAATCTGTTTTTCTATCTTCTTTTCACTCTCAAATCCATGAGTAAAAAATTTAAAAAAAATATGCTGCGTATATGAGTGCAGCAACAACACAAAAATTCAAACTGAAAATGCCAAGGACATATGCCATCTCCAAATGATGGCAATAATTCTCCAACAACTGGCTCAACCCCCAAAACGCAGCGATCTAGCTGGTCAAAAATTCAAAATAGCCGTATTGAAGAAACTCAGTGAGCTGTAAGTAAACTCAGAAGAACAGTCAGCGACATTAGGAAAAGATGAATGAACAAAAGAAAACTCTTTACAAAAGAGATAAACCACAAAAAAGAGCCCGACAGAAATCTTGGAGCTGAAGAACTTAATGTCCGAGAGGGAGCACGCAAGGGGAGCCTCTGTAGAAGAGCATAGCAGATGGAAGAGAGAATAAGTGATGTAGAGAATAGCAATTCTGAAGCAACAGAAAAGAACAAAGAGAAAATAAAAATGACAAGGAAAGCGTCCGTGATCTATGGGATTCAATAAAACGAATCAGAATAATCAGGATTCCAGAAGGAGATGAGAGGGAGGAGGAGGCAGAAGATTTATTTGAAGATATACTGGCTAAAAATTCCCAAGCCTGAAGAAAGGCCTGGACATCCATGGTCAACAATCTAATAGATCACCCTATTATTTCGGTGCCAAAAGGTCCTTTATAAACACATTATAATAAAACTATCAAAAAAATCAAAGGTAAGGAAAAAAAAGAAAGCCGGGGAAAAAAATAAGCGTGACCTGCAAAAGAACCCCCTCAGGCTATCGGCAAATTTCTTAGCAGAAACTCTACAGCCCTAAAGAGAGTGAAGTGACATACCCAAGTGCTGAAGTCTACAAATTTCCCCGAGAATACTGTCTGGCAAAGTTGTCCTTCAGCTACAAAGAGAAAATAGAGCCTTCCTGACAAACCAAAGCTGAGGAGCCCATCACCACTAGTCCTGCCTTGCATGACATGCCAAAAGGAGTCCCCAGCAAACGCAGAGCATAAAATGAGGGGGGTGGCGTCAGCGTTGTAGCAGTGCCGGCCCTTCTTCTTTTCTCTCCCCTTCGACCAACAGCTAGTGGGACATCCGTGACTGGACAAGAACGCCTCTGCACTTTGCTCCAGACACCGGGAGTTTCCCAGCCATCTGTGCCTCTGAAGTGGGTGGCAGGACCTCAGTGGGAGCTGCAGACCCAAGGCAGTCTGTGAGCCTGACTCCTGCCAATGGAAACCAAGAGAGAACAGGGGGAGCTATACTTACATCAGATGAAACAGACTTTAAGCAAAATGGTAACAAGAGATAAAGAAGGTCATTATATAATGATAAATGGGTCACTAGATCATGAAGATATAGCAGTTGTAGATACACACAACCCAATGTTGAAGCACCTATGTATATTAAGCAAATACTAACAGGTCTAAAGGGAAAAGTAGATGACACAATAATAGTAGGGGTCCTCAATGTCCCACTGTCAACAGTGGACAGGTCATCCAGGTGGAAAGTCAACAGGGAGAGTTGGAATTGAACCGCACCTTGACCCTCAGGAACTTTGCAGACATGTATTGCACAAGGCATTGCATCCAACAACAGCGGAATGCACATTCTTCTCCAGTGTGCAGGGGTTGTTCTCCGGGATAGAGCATATCGTGGGGCACAGAATAAATCTAAGCAATTCAACAAGATGGAAAGTATACCTACCATCTTTTCTGTATATAGTTGAAAAGTTTCACAATTCTGTAAAACTAGAAATTGACAAGAGAGGTGAGCTGGAAAATCCACGAATATGTGGAAACTAAACAACGCACTTCTGAATGATCATTGGGTCACAGAAGGAATCACCGACAAGTTGAAATATCGTCACAAGTTACTCAGTTCTCTGAGCTTCCTTCTCCTGCTCAAGAAGGAGCAAACAATAACATATCATGAGGGATGCTATGTGGCTTAAATGAATTAATATATGCAAAGTTCTTAGCATGGTAACTAAGCAAATTAGAAGAGCTTAATACATTTTAAGAATTGCTGTTAGAGTAGGGCGTGTGAAACATAGCTCATACCTTTTAATACAAAGTGACTCCAATCACTTATTAAAATTCCGCTAAATGACCAATCATAAACAATTAGGAAAAAAGACAGACGTGTGCCTGACAGACCGAAGTGCCATGACCGCCATGGGATGACGTGGGTGGTGTCCTGGCTCTGAGGGCAGTGAGTGGCTGGGGGAGCAGAGGAGAAGGAGACTCATGGTACTGGCTCCAAAGGGAATCTTCAAATGCACTATAGCCCTGTCGGGAAATGACAGTCCTTAGTAAGTCACCAAAAGGACTGCGATCCTTTTCTTGCAGGTGAACTGAAAAAGAGACTGCTGAGGAACTCAGAGAAATGTTTAAAAGCAAAAATAACATTTAAGAATTTTAGACAAATCTTGCCTCTAAAGAGAATCTTCTTTATAAATAACAGTTGCCCTTTTCCACAGCATCCTATACATCAAAACAGCATGCACATTAAAGAGAACATCATCTTCTGGGTAAAAATACACCCCCCCCCATTTCTCTTATTTGGGAGTGAGTGGGAAGGTCTGTTCTGGAAGAAAAACAAAAAAGAAAAACATATCCACTTCCCTTCCTAAAGACACAAATCATCCTGAACAGGCAGAATTACAGCAGCCCCTACTTTACTATATTCTCATGACTTTATAGAAGGGGTAAGCAAGAATTTTTTTAAAAAAGGAAACCCTACATCCTATTATACAAAAATATGGCATGGCTGACATCAGTTACAATAAAATTTCTAAGTGAAGGAATCAGCAGCTTACCTTGATATTCCCCTTTTCAATTGCCTTATCCCTTAGTTCCGTGTTTCACTAGACACATTTCTAACCACGAAGGAGGGTGTGTGTGTGTGTGTGTGTGTGTGTGTGTACTTTGGGCTGGATCTACCTTTTCCTTTAAGAATCACAGTCTGCAATGCTAAGGAGCTCTCTTGATTTTTAACAGAATGTTGGCGTGAGGTATGGTTCAGACCAGTCTTTCTAAATAAATTGATATTGTAGGGTGTCTGTTTCTGTTTTATTTGCTTGCCATTTAGTTGGATTAGGGGTCAGGCCAGTCCCCTAAAGTCCTAATCTAATCTATGATATACTTTTAAATATCACTAGAAATATGTTAAAAATGAAGAAAACTACATTTACCCAAACTCTTTTCAGGGAAAAGACTATGTAACTGGAAGAGATAATTTGACATTTGAGAGGAGAGAGGGAGTTAGGGGTGAATGATAAAAAGCCTCAAAGGGCAACCCCCTTCCAAGACATTGGTCTGTGTAATTCAAGGGCTTTTCATGACGCAGGACAGGGCATGGGTAGGAGGCCAGAGTGGCACTGCCGCTCCGTAGGGCAGCTGCTTAGAGCAGAGACTGAGCCACCCCAGGCTTCTCCTTTCCACCCTTCCGTCAGGTCTGTCTTCTGATAGTCAATAAACGTTTGAAGGAGTTCAAAAATTATTAGCCTGCTCAGATGCTTATATCTCAACTGTTCTAAAACATCTCCATCAATTTCAAGGGTGTAGTAAAATGCAGCATAGGTGCAGAACATCAGGTTAAATTTACTAATTAAAACAAAAATGTGTGTTCTTTCACAGCACTTTTAGGAGAAGAGAGGAAATTATGAAATTTGACAGGCCATATGAATCCCTTGGGAAGTGGGCTGGGTAAGAATTCAAGTTGACCTTTTCAACGTTAACAATAGAAAGAAATCTTTGCCTCCCACACATCTGTTTTCTAGAGCATTTGGATGTGTCTTCAATCAACAGCGTAGAAGCCAGGCTTTCAGGCAGGCACTCTCCAGAGAACTCAACCGTGAATTCAGGCTGAGCCAGCCCTTCCCACAGGCTTACTCGACACATCCGTTTGTCAGAGAGGCGGCAGCATTTGCGTTTGTTACCGTTCCTGAGCACTGACATCTTCCTTTGCAGCAAAATACCAGGAAGCAACCCAACAAAGTCAATAGACTTCATGTAGAATTTGATTATGCAAAGTTTGTCAAAAATATCAAAAGGTTTTAAAACATTGGTCCAATAAGATCGTCACTGTGAAACAATACTTAGTTTCCCACTTACCTCCAGGGAGAAACACTTGACAGGCAAATACAGAAAGTTTCATAGTTGTTGGTAAAACTTAGCTCTTTGAATATTAGAACCCTCAATTTTAAACAATCAAAGACCTGATGAAGACAGCATGAAGCACAGTTGGTAAGATATCTTTGCTTTCTAAGAAAATTAATTTAAAAGATAAAGCTATACCTTTTACAATCCATTATCAAAAGCAGACCAAAGGACAAGAAAACTTTTTTAGCAGATAAGAGAAAATTAAGTTTTAGTTTTACATTAGTACAGCATTGGTATAAAAGCTTATTTTGAATACCCTTATAATAAATTCACTCTATCTAGCTTGATCATACATAAAATTTCTTTCTTAAGATTCCTTTTTCTCCTGGGACCTGGGAGACATCCATTTGACATGCTCACATCAAGGAAGAGAGCCCCTTTACCTCCCAGTTCCGTGGGAGAGGAGGAATCTAACTTCTGTGATGCCTTGTTCCAAGCTGTGAAAGTGCCTCTCCTGTCACAGAAGAGATAAGAGGAATTTGTTTTTTCTCTGGATGGAGCCAATTAGCGACCACAGATGGGCACCCAATTACCAGGTGAATCGGAGATGAGCTGTTTGTGACAAATGGTGCTGCCAAGTCCTCTTACTTGAGAGCTAGTTACTGTTTATCTTGGAAACGAGTGTAAGAGGGTGCATCTTTTTTGCTATATAAAAGGGTAAGATTTCTTTCTGCCTTTTCAATCTCTTAGCAGGTTGCCTGTGATGTAACCAACTCTCCCTCGTTTCTCCAAAACACCCATCCAAACAGAACATCCAATATTATGAGCGTACTTTTCTCAATCAAAACTTATATATTCCAATCTCAAAAAAGTGTTTTCTTGACTCATGGCACTCTGATAAACCAGCTCTCAACATCATGTTAGAAGTAGTTATGTTTGAGCATTATGCTAAGTGAAATAAGCCAGGTGGTGAGGGAGAAATACCACATGATCTCACCTTTAACTGGAACATAATCAACAAAAGAAATCAGCAAACAAAATACAACCAGAGACATTGAAATGAAGAACAATCTAACAATGGCCAGAGGGGAAAGGGGAGGGAACAGTGGGGAGAAGGGTTTCCAGGAAACACTATAAAGGACACATGGACATAACCAAGGGGGAGGGTGGGAGCAAGGGAGGGAGGTGGGATTGGCTGGGGTGGGGGCGGGGAGTGGTGGGTGGAAAATGCAGACAACTGTAAATGAACAACAATAAAGTAATAATAAAAAGAAGTAGTTATGTTTGATGCGCCGGTGTGAAAAGCTGTGTGACCCTAAAGCCAAGTTTATAATCACTTAAACAAGAGCCATAGCACTTACCACTGTATGTTCCACGGAGTTGAAGAAAATACTCTAACACAGTGTTAAAGCCTAGTGACATTTATCCTTACCAGATGCCTCGGCCTGAGTATCACCAATTTAGTATGGTATCCTTTTCATGGCTGACACGAGCATTTCATGGAGGGCTTTTAGACACAACTTGAACTTTTTTGTTTTTACTTCATTTCTGCCATTGGCAACCAAATATCTGACACCTGCAGTTCAATGGTATTATTTCCAAAACTATAAATAATGTGGCACTTATTTATTGTTACCTCCTGAAATTCACAGGAAGACACAGATAAAGAGCCTGTTTAATAGCAGGATCCAATAAGCAATGCTCCAATCTGGAATGTGTCCTTGAAGCAGTCTGGGTGGAGCTGTTCTAAGGAGGGAGAGGCAAGAATCCAGAAGGGGACTTAACCTCTATTAACTAAAGGAGTTCATCATCACCAAACTATTATTATAGAAAATTAATATTAAAGTGACTTATTTAAGAAAAGGAAGATCAAAACTATGAACAATAAATGGCAATAAATACATATCTGCCAACAACTGAATCTAAAAACAAACTAAGCAAACAAGACCGAATCATAGATATGGAGAGTGTTTTGATGGTTGCAGGATGGGTGGAGGGTGTGGGGGAATGGGTGAAGAGGTGAGGGGATTGAGAAGTACAGATAGGTAGTTACAGAATACCCATGGGGATGTAAAGTACAGTACAGGAAATGGAGTAGCCAAAGAACTTATATGCATGACCCATGGACATGAACAACGGTGGGGGGACTGCCTGAGGGAATGGGGGGTACTGGGTGGAGGGGGACAAGCAGGGAAAATTGGGACAGCTGTAATAGCATAGTCAATAAGATATAGTTAAAAATAGAGTTTTATTGATAAATCACAAAAAAATCCAGAAAAGGACTTAACCTCTGTTTCTCTCCTTTATACTATAATTATGCCACATTTTGAGTAATGTCCACGTAGCAGCATATGCAAAAATTAATTCTAAACCAGATGTATGGGAATAACAGCTTAGTTGGGGCTAAATATTTGTATGTAATTAGACTTCCACAAAGCAAACTGTGATATTTCTGGCATGACACATCATTGGCTGATACAAAAACACATGACTGATCTTCCTAAATAAAGCTGACAGGTGGATATGATCTGGCCCTAAACTGGGGATCATTAATCTGGAATCTATGAGTCCAGGGATTCTATGGATAATCACCAGGAACTGTATGGTTGTTATTCTAAGGGGAGACCCATAATTTCATCAGGCTATGAAGTGAACTGAGACACAATAAAACCTAAAAATCATTTCCTAGGTGTTATACAGAAACAGAGTAGATGGCCTACTCCCTACAATGATTTGAAGGTCATTGTATTAATCTAAGTTATCCAGAGAAACTGAACCAATAGAAGATATAGACTTTGATCTCAAGAGATTTATTTATTTATTAAGTATATTTTATTGATTGTGTTATTATAGTTGTCCCATTTTTTCTCTCCTTTATTCCCCTTTGCCCTGTACCATTCCCTCCCCGCCTTTAGTTCATGTCCATGGGTCGTACTTATAAGTTCTTTGCTTCTACATTTCCTATACTATTCTTAACCTCCTCCTGTCTATCTTCTACCTACCATTTATGCTTCTTATTCCCTGTACCTTTTCCCCCTCTCTCCCTACCCACTACCCTGATGATAACCCTCCATGTGATCTCCATTTCTGTGATTCTGTTCCTGTTCTAGTTGTTTGCTTAGTTTGTTTTAACTTTTTTTGGGGGGGGGGTTCAGTTGTTGATAGTTGTGTTTGTTGTCATTTTACTGTTCATATTTTTGATCATCTTCTTTTTCTTAGATAAGTCCCTTTAACATTTCATATAATAAGGGCTTGGAGTTTCATATAATAATGAACTCCTTGAACTTGACCTTGTCTGGGAAGCACTTTATCTGCCCTTCCATTCTAAATGATAGCTTTTCTGGATAATGTTGGATGTAGGTCCTTGCCTTTCATGACTTTGAATCCTTCTTTCCAGCCCCTTCTTGCCTGCAAGGTTTCTTTTGAGAAATCAACTGATAGTCTTATGGGAACTCCTTTGAAGGTAACACTCTTATTTTCTCTTGCTGCTTTTAAGATTCTCTCCTCGTCTTTAATCTTTGGCAATTTAATTATCATTTGTCTTGGTGTGGCCCTCTTTGGGTTCAAGTTGTTTGGGATTCTCTGAGCTTTCTGGACTTCCTGGAAGTCTGTTTCCTTCACCAGATTGGAGAAGTCTTCCTTCATTATTTTTTCAAATAAGTTTTCCATTTCTTACTCTTCCTCTTCTCCTTCTGGCACCCCTATGATGTGGATGTTGAAATGTTTAAAGTTGTCCCAGAGGCCCCTAAGCATCTCCTCAACTTTTGTAATTCTTGTTTCTTCATTTTGTTCTGTCTGAATGTTTATTTCTTCCTTTTGTTCCAAACCATTGATTTGAGTCCCAGTTTCCTTCCCTTCACAGCTGGTTCCCTGTATATTTTTCTTTATTTCACTTTGTATAGCCTTCACTTCTTTCTTTATTTTGCATCCTTACTCAATCATTTCTGTGAGCATCCTGATTATCAGTGTTTTGAACTCTGCATGTTTTCGTTGGTTGGCTATCTTCTTGTTGTTTAGTTCATTTTCTGAAGTTTTGATCTGTCTTTTCTTTTGGGTCATATTTCTTTGGCTTGGCACACCTATTGTGTTGTAAGGGGTGGATTCTTACGTATTCAACAGGGCGGAGCAACCCACTTCACTGCGTTGTGGTGCTGTGTGTGGGGGAGGAGTCAGAGAGGGAACAATGCCATTTGCTTGGCTCTCCAGCAGCTTTCAGTCACTTTCTCTGCTACCCACAAGCAAATTGGGCCCTTCTGGTGCTGACTCCTGGGTGGGTGGGCTTGTGTACATTCTAGGACCCCATAGGCCCTTCCAACGACCTCTCCTGTGGGACTTGCAGTTTCTCCTGCTTCTGCAACACTCACAGGTTTTTACAGCCAGAGGTTTTGAGGCTTTATTTCTCCACTGGGACTCTGGGTTGTGTGGTCTGTCTTGCTTCCCAGTTGTTTCTCCTGGTTTATCTGCACTTGAATGTGGGGCTTCCCAGTTCACCAGCCACCACCTTACCCACCCTGTCCTCCAGCCACCCCCTTGCAGCATGCCCTCTCCACCCTGACTGCCCATCTTCACCCCTCCTACCAGCCTGGATGAATGTTTCTTCTTTAATTCCTTAGTTGTCGGACTTCCATACAGTTTGATTTTCTGGCAGCTCGCGTTGTTTTTTGTTTTTAAATTGGTTAGTATCCTTCTTTTGGTTGTGTGAAGAACTGAAGTGTATCTATCTATTCCTCCATCTTGGCCAGAAACCCCCTCAGGAGAGTTATTAGAAGAGAATTGGCTCATATGACTCCAGAGCCTGAGAAGACCCAAGATCTGTAGTTGGAAAGTTGGACACCCATGAGAGCTGATAGTATAGCTCTAGTCTGAGTCCAAAGGCCTGAGAACCAGGATAGGTAGTCTAAGTAAATTCCTATCCAAGTCCACAGCAGAAGAGTGATGTCCAAGTTCAAAGAAGAAAGAAAATTATCTCACTCTCCTGTTTTGTTTTCAAGTCTGCAATGGGTTGGATGAGACCCACTCACATTGGGGAGAGCTTTTCTTAGCGTACCAATTCAAATGTTAATCTCAGACACACCCATAATCGTATCTGGGCACCACGTGATCCAGTCAAGTTGACACATAAAATGAACCATCACAAGTCTGCCCCTTGTCAACTAGGCAGCCATACACTCTACTGAAACCTTGCTTAATCCCAAATAATAACAGCAACAAAGTCATAATTCCACTTGACATAATAAAACTATCTGGTGTACAGAATGGAAAGAAATAACACCTTTCCCAGACAAGAAGGTAAAATCCTTGAGTGACGTTTACTCTTCTCCTTAAAATCCCATAACTTAAATACTATGATATAAAGTTAGCTATACTTAAATACTGTAGTATAACATCAATACCTCTTATGAATATGGTAAGGGAACATGAGAAGGAAGAAAACAAATATATTTGCCTAATATGTATACACACATGTTCATAACAAAATAAAGAGGATTATTCATGACAAATATAGTTCTCATTTTTATAACTGGTCAGATGGTCAAATGGATGTTTATAACTATCTTCTTTCACTATCCATTCTGCATTCCCTTTGCCGTAAGCAAGCATCTAAGCTGGTCGTGGTTCTTCACCTGTGGGGGTGCCCAAACCTTCATTTCTGAAGGCTCTGGGCCAATAGTGGCCCTGCTTAGATTGGGTTATTGTAGTTTCCCATTGACCTTCATCACAGAGCATACTAAAGAAGCCCTAGGGATCTCCTGTATTTCAGACACACTTTTTCTTACCTCCCGTGTGGAGTAGCAGCCACGTTTCCTGTGGAAGTCAGGATCAATCACCCTATCTAGCACCACTTCTTTGCCTATTGTTCTACAGGCATGAGGAGTCCAAAGTAGGTAGGCTGTAGTTTTAACTGCTCATTTGTTAACTGGATTATTGTTGTATCTCTTGGTGGAAGAACTCCTTGCTTTGGACCTAAGACTTCTAGGCCACCAGAGCTGAATCATGGGAACAGAAAGCAACAATTTTGTGACAGGGTCACAAATAACAGCAGTGAGTGGTGCAATTCCCATTTTCACCCTTTGATTCCTGGACCCATGCATCTTGGTTTTGGTAGTAAAAGCATCATGTGATGAACACTGATGCAGAGAATATGCACCCTGCTAGAGAGCCTTGGCCAGTCCTGCAAGGTACTGCCTTCAGCTGGCACTGTAACTAAATCTTTGAAGGCCCAACCTACTATCCTATCAAACTGGCTGATCAGAATGATAGAGAACATCGTAACACCAGTGAGTTTTCATAAGTACAGGTCTACTGCCACACTTTTTTTTTTTTGCTGTGAAATTCCTTCATCAGAGGCAATGCTACCATGATGGGTAGATATACGATTTTGTAAGTTCACAGATGGTAGTTTTGACAGAAGCATTGTGTGTAGGGAAAGCAAACCCATATGCAGAGTAAGTGTCTCTTCCAGTAAGAACAAAATGCTGCAACTTCCAGGATGGCAGCTGTCCAGTGTAACCAACCCACCACCAAGTAGCTGGCTAATCACATTGGGGAGTGGTGCCCTGTCGGTAACTCAAGTGTTGGTCTTTGTTGCAGGCAAATTGGGCACTGAATAGCGGCCATAGACAGGTCGGCCTTTGTCCATATTGCTGAACTCATATATAATCTCCATCCGTGCCACCTCGGCTGCTTTGTTCATTAGTCCAGCGGGCAATGACGTGAGTGGCTAGGAAAAGACTGACTGGTACCCACAGAATGGGTCATCCTATCCCCTTGATTATTAAAATCCACCCCTGCTGAAGTCACTGTTTGGTGAACATTCACGTAGGACATAAATACAGTATTTACATTTTTTCACCCTCTGAGAAAGTCCTATCCACATACTTCTCCCCTAGACCTCCTTCTCACCAATTTTCCAATTATGTTCCTTCATTTCCCTGACCATCCAGCCAAGCCATGGATCACAGTCCATGATTCTGTGTCTGATTGTATATCTGGCCGTTTTTTCCTTTCAAGCAAGTGAATAACATGGTGTATTGCTTGAAGTTCCGCCTACTGGGAGAATGTCCCTTTCCCTCTGTCCTTTGGGGATGTCACAGGGGTGGGCAGTGCTGCTGCAGCTGTCCACTTTGGAGCTGTCATCTGACAACCAGGCACAAGTCTCCTCTTTGTCTGCCAACTGATCCTAAGGAACTTTCCATGAGGCCATTGGTGCAGTCTGGATGAGACATTTGGTTCACTTCTTCACATAACTTACTTGTGACTTTGGGACTAGTATAAGCCTGATCACGGATATGTCACTTCCTCTGGACAATGGAGTACACAGCCAACTTCATGGCTTGGCAGGTCAGATAACACCCAGTTCATCATGGATAGCTCAGGTCATATAGTAGCTTAGTCATTCATGATTAAACCTTCAGTCTCTCAAAAACTGAGTAGTTATCCCCAGAGGATGTCAGGGCTGTGCTCCAAAATCCCAAGGGACTGTGCTGTGATTCATCCATGGTGGCTGCCAAAGCTACAAACAGCACCCTACTTGCCTCTGACATTTCAGGCAGCAGTGGATCTGCTGGATCATACAGCCTAGTGACAGAGCAGCTTGCCAAGCAGTGTGAACCCGTTGCAGAGTCTTCTCTTGTTGTGGACACTGCTCAACACCAGCAGCTCTTCAGATCACTCAATATGTGGGTCAGAGCAGAACATCAAAATGAGGAATGTGTTGCCCCCCAAATTCAGGGAAGCCCACTAGATATTGTGTCTCTTTATGGTAATATTAGGGGATAGATGCAACAGCTTAACCTGTACCTTAGAAGGGATTTCTCAACATTCCCCTCATTACTCAACCCATAGACATCCTAAGTCCCTACATTTTTGTCAGATTTATTTCATAGGTCCCTAAATTTTTGTCAGATTTATCTCACACTCTCTTACATGCAAATGTCTTACCAATAAGTCTGGAAGAGTTGCTCCTTCTTGCTCACAAGTTTCAATCAGCATAATGTCATTCATTCAGTGGAGCAGTGTGATATCTTGTGGAATGGAAAGGATATTAAGATTCCTGAAAACTGAATTATGACGGAGAGTGAGAGTTGATATACACCTAAGGTAAAATAGTGCAGGTGTATTTTTAGCCTTGCCACATTAAATAAAACTGCTTCTGGTAGCAAGGATCAAGAAAACTCATCCTGAAAGTTCTGTTCCCCCGGATATATATAGTCATGCAATTATGAAGACAGAAAAATCCTCAGATCTGTAGTCAGCAAGCTGGAGACCTAGGAGAGCCGATTGTATTGTTCTAGTCCAAGTCCAAAGACTGGAGAGTCAGGAGGGTTGATGGTGTAAGTTCCAGTTTAAGACCAAGTCCAAAGGCAGGAGAAGACCAATATCCCAGTTCATAGACAGTCAGACAGAGAGAAAATTATCTCTTACTCTGCCTTTTTGTTCTACACAGGCTAACATGAATGGGATGAGACCCACCCACATTGGAAAGGACAATCTGCTTTCCTCAGCCTACCAATTCAAATGTTTATCTCCTTCAGAAACACCCTCACAGAAACACCTAGAATAATGTTTAACCAAACACCTGGGCACCCTGTGGCCCAGTTAAGTTGGCACATAGAATTAACCATCATAGGCACCAAGAGAGTGGCCTGATCAAGTTCTCTCCTTGACCAAGGGGCTTGGCACTGCCTGCTCCTGCCTCAGGTCTTAGAATCCCCACCACTGGAATAATTCTTTTTTGGTTAGCAATAGATGACACAACCTTGTATCTTGAAATATATGTGGGATGAAGTAATTTTAGTAATTAAGTAATTTTCTAAGACTGCCGTAAAAAGTACTAAAAACTGGGGGCTTAAACAACATACACTTACTATCCCACAGTCCTGGAGGCTGGGTGTCATCTGAAATCAAGATGTCAATAGGACTGCCTCTTTCTGAGGCTGTGAGAAGGAACTGTCCCCTCCCCTGGCTTCTGGTGGTTGGCTGTTGGCTCACCAAAGCATCACCCTGATCTCTGCCTTTATCTTCGCATGGCATTCTCCTTGTGTCTGTCTCTAAGTCTCCCATTTTTATAAGGACACCAGGCATATAGAATTACCCCTTTAAAGGCTCTCTCTCCAAATAAGGTCACCTTCTAAGGCACTAGGGATTAGGACGTTGGCACATAAGTGGGGTAGGGTGCAATGCAATCCATGACAGAGTCTCAGATATTTTTTAATGTTAGATAGTGTGTGTGGGAGTGTATGCATGCATGTGTGTGTGTTTCAGACCTCTCAAGGTCATAGGAATCTGGCGTAGAACAGAGGACAAAAATTAGTTTAAAAGCCCAACCAGATAGTCCAGAGGGCAAATTTAAAAACTAAGGACTAGATCTTCTGGCCAAGATGGAGGCATAGGTAGACACACTGTGCCTCCTCATACAACCAAAAGAAGGACAACAAATTTAAAAACAAACAAAAAAAAACAACCAGAACTGACAGAAAATCGAACTGTATGGAAGTCCAACAACCAAGGAGTTAAAGAAGAAACATTCATCCAGACTGGTAGGAGGGGCAGAGACAGGCAGCCAGGTGGAGAGGACTCTCGGCAAGGCCATGGCTGGAGGACCAGGGTGGGCAAGGTGGGTGGCTGGTGGGCAGGGCAGCGGCTGGCAGACCTGGTAAGGCGGTGGATTGTGGACTGGGCGATCCCACATTCACATGAGGATAAATGGGAAGGAACAACTGGGGAGTGAGACAGACCATGCAACCCAGGGTCCCAGTGCAGGGAAATAAAACCTCAAACCTCTGATCGAAAACACATGTGGAGGTCGAGGTGGCAGTGGGAGGAACTCCAAGCCTCACAGGAGAGGCCGTCGGAGAGACCCACAGAGTCCTTGAATGTACACAAGCCCACCCACCTGGGAATCAGCACCAGAATGGCCCAATTTGCTTGTGGGTAGAGGGGGAAGTGACTGAAAACTAACAGAGCAGAGCAAGTGCCATTGTTCCCTCTCAAACCCTCCCCTACAAACAGCGTCACTATGCAGCAGTGATGTGGGTTGCCCTGCCCTGGTGAACACCTAAGGCTCCACTCCTTACTATGTAACAGGCGCACCAAGACAAAAAAAGTGGCCCCAATGAAAGAACAGATCAAAGTTCCAGAAAAAATACAACTAAGTGACAAAGACTTAGCTAATCTATCAGATGCACAGTTCAAAACCCTGGTTGGTAATCAGGATGCTCACAGAATTGGTTGAATATGGTCACAAATCATATGAAAAAATGAAGGCTATGCTAAATGAAATAAAGAAAAATGTACAGGGAACCAACAGTGATGGGAAGGAAACTGGGACTCAAAGCAATGGTGTGGACCAGAAGGAAGAAAGAAACATTCAAGCACAACACGATGAAGAAACAAGAATTCAAAAAAATGAGGAGAGGCTTAGGATTCTCCAGGACATCTTTAAAGGTTCCAACATCTGAATCATAGGGGTACCAGAAGGAGAAGAGGAAGAGCAAGAAATTGAAAACTTATTTGAACAAATAATGAAGAAGAACTTCCCCAATCTGGCAAAGGAAATAAACTTCCAGGAAGCTCAGAGAGTCCCGAAGAAGCTGTTACCCGAGGAGGAACACATGAAGGCACGTCATAATTACATTACCCAAAATTAAGGATAAGGAGAGAATCTTAAAAGCAGCAAGAGAAAAGGAGACAGTAACCTACAAAGGAGTGCCCATCAGATTATCAGCTGATTTCTCAAAAGAAACCTTGCAGGCAAGAAGGGACTGGAAAGAAGTATTCCAAATCATGAAACGCAAGGACCTACATCCAAGATTACTCTATTCAGCAAAGCTTTCATTTAGAATAGAAGGGTAGATAAAGTGCTTCCCAGACAAGGTCAAGTTGAAGGAGTTCATCATCACCCAACCCTAATTATATGAAATGTTAAAGGCACTTATCTAAGAAAAAGAAGAGAAAAAATATGAGCAGTAAAATGATAACAAACTCACAGTTATTAACAACCACACCTAAAACAAAAACAAACTAAGTAAACAACTAGAACAGGAACAGAATCACAGAAATGGAGATCACATGGAGGCTTATCAGTGGGGGAGTGGGTGGGGAGAGAGGGGGAAACGGTACAGAGAATAAGAAGCATAAATGGTAGGTAGAAAATAGACAGGGGGAGGTTAAGAATAGTATAGGAAATGGAGAAGCCGAAGAACTTATATATATGACCCATGGACACAAACTAAAGGGGGGGAATGTGGGTCGGAGGGGGTGTGCAGGGTGGAGGGGAATAAAGGGGAGGGAAATGGGATAACTGTAATAGCATGATCAATAAAATAGAATTAAAAAAAAACCCCTAAGGTCTAAAGCAGCAACAAATCCAGGAAACTCTAGTCATACTAGCCTGAAAATATCCTTGGCAGCCATTAACCACTGTTGAAAGATTTTGCTTCTTTTGCCTATAGGGAAAGTCAGCCTTATTCTGCCTGGATACCACCACTGATTTTAAAGGCCCATCACTCACTTTGACAAGACTGCCTGTGTGTTACAGTGTAGATGGCCAGGGATGAGTGAAGGGGTCATGGTGATATTTCAAATGCCTAAAGGCTCAGTAGTTGCTCACCATTACTGTTTCCCCAAGGTTACACTTTAGTCATACGATGAGAATGGAGTATGAGAAAGCCATGCTTTTTCATGCAGTCTTCACTGAGTAGGCATTGAGTACTGACATGTGCACTTTTAACTGGTACTGAATTTAAGATGATGTCTGCCTGCTAGCCAGTTCTCACATAGAAAAACAAACAAACAAACAAAAAAAACAAATGAAAGGCTTGTAGTCAAGGGGAACAAGGGTAAAATCCCAAGGACGTTATGCATATTATTCGTCCCTATTGTATTTGGTAGGTTGAGTCCTACCAAATAATATCCTACCAAAAATTGTCTTATAAGCATACTTTTCTTTAGGAAGAAAGAGAGGGTGATCAAGAAGGACTTTTTTCCAGAAATTAATACTTGGTGTTCTCCCAAGATCTGCAAATATTAGAACCCTGAAGGATTAAAAGTGTTCAAGCAGTTTTTGTCTCATTACTCTAAGGTAGTATTTCTCCCATCTGGTTCAGGATATTTTTTTATGATCATTATTTTCCAGTAAAAGATGTCTTGAGACAGTTTGCAGCCTTTGAAATCACAGAAACAATCGTTCAGGATATTTTGCTGCATTTAATATTGGCTAAGCATCTTTTTTATGAAATTCTGTTTTTCATCCTTAAAAAAAAAAAAAAGAACCTTAGATCTCTTTCCCATCTGCTTCTACAGAAGGAGGCAGAGTTTTTATGAGCACAGCCGTTGACTGCAGCTCAAGTGGAAGAAATTGAGTGCTCCGAATTTCATTTGCTTTTGCAGTTATACTTTGCTTAGCAACCTGCCTTCAGTGCTGTGCTCCAGGATTCTCACATAAAGGAATCAAAGTGCAGCAATGATTTAGTGCTTCCAAGAGTCAGAGGCACTGACGATCTAGGTCAGACCAGACTAACTACCCTAGCTTTGGCCAATCTTGGGCTGCTACATTATACAAGGAAAAGCAGTCCAACTAGACTTTGCATGCTTATGAAATCAAGTCAGGAGATTTTGGATTTATAAGCAAAAGCATTGGATTGTGATGTGAGGGTCCCTGGAATAACCCCCAGCTGAGATCTCTACATCTTAATTTCCTTGTGAGTACACAGGGAAAATGTTGACTTCTAAATAACGGTTTGCACACGAAAGGCTTTGAGCATCATTTATCTTGATTATTCTAGGAATTATTTCTCAATCTGTTGTACATAGACTACCTGAATTGACATCTCTTGGGGTGCTGATCCAAAGTACAGACTTGGGCCCCTCTATTACACCTACCGAGTCAGAGTCTCTGGGGATAGGGCATGAGTTTTAACAAAAACCTCAGTGGTTCTTACGCACACTGAAGTTTACAAGCCACTGACCCAGGGTCTCTCCTCTCATTGGCCAGGGCCTGGGACAAGACCTGATGCAAAGCACTTAGGGAAGGCTACGGAAGAGAACATTGCTGCTGTCAACCCTGGACCCTGGACACATCAGCTCCCTCTAGAGCCAGGATGTCACCTGTACATCATAACCAGCAGGAGAGGTAGCCCCTTGCTTGTGTAGCCTGAGACTCCTCCTAGCCAACCCTCCTGTCTTTTCCCTTTTTTTCCACAGGGGTCAGCACTGAGTCATGGTCTGAAGGCTTTCCCTGCTTTCTCCTGCTCTCTCTCCTCTTTTCTTTTCACACACATTTCTTCCAATCTGCCTTAAAAGTGGACTTGACCACTGCATCTGTAGCAGATACCACGTGACTCTAAAAATGACAAGATTAGCAGAGATACTTTGAGAGAGATCTGTTGAGTTACTGGACCAATGCTGAAACTGCCTACCTCCAGATGTCTTATGACATGGATGAAGTGCTGGAGTAAGTAAGGTCAGGGGATTATCTGTGTAAGAACATTCCATGTGAAGGCAAAGTGTCTGTGGTCAAAGAAGATCAAAGAGACCAGTGTGTAAGAGCCCTGGGCAAGGGAAGACTACCAAAAGAAAGTGAAATCAGAAAGGAGACAGACAGAGCATCAGATTACACTTGGCCTTGTAGCTCACAGTGAGAACTTTGAATTTCCATCTAAACATAATGGGAAGCCAATGAAAAGATCTGAGTAGAGTGATATATTTGGAAATATGGAGACTCAATTCTAGGGGAGCAAGAGTTGAAGTTAGTTGAAGTGAGGAGGTAAGACGTAACGCAGATGAATGGCAACTCTGTGAGGTGATGGAAATGTTAATTAACCCGATCATGGTAATCATTTCAAAATATGTAGGTGAATCAAATCATGTTGTACACTATAAATATATATATCATTATTCATCAATTCTACCTCACTAAAGTTAGAGGGAAAAAGTTAATGATCTCAAAATTCTAAATGTTATTGTTCATTTAATTTGATCAAGTTCTTGTTTTTTTTTTAAATTTTATGCTGAAATAAGAGGGGTTGTGAAATACATAAATTGTTTGCTTGTAAGCTATTCTGAAGTTGTATGGATGCGGTAATTTACTTTTATTCTTCATGCCAGGATTCTAGGGGATTTCCACTCCTCTAAAACAGTGATTTTCAATTCTGCAGCACACCCAAAATATATTTTTTTGATGATTTGACAGAAGAAGTATAATTTTGATTCATTCACACCGGATGGCTATTGTTGTGCCAGGTGCTGTCATTTTTTTACTTGACAATCTAAGGGAAAAGAAGTCAGTGTCCCTGACTAAACAGTCAGGTACCACGTTTTAAAAATTCTTGTGGCACACTGGTTAAAAATTGCTGCTCTCCTGGCATACAGATTTGGCCTCAGCCACTATTTCTAAGAAGTGATGGATTAACTGGTGGTTTAATGTAATCTTAATTATGCCAAGGTCATGGGTTTGACATAAACCAATTTGTTTATTTTGTTTTGCTTTTAAAAAATAGTTTATAACTTAAAAAGTGATAATGTCCGTTATATAAAACTGAGAGAATTCAGAGACATAGATAGATAACAAATCACAATTCTATACGTCTTACAGGCAGTTAATGCTAACATGGTAGGCACATGCAGTGGTGTGCTGATGAATGTTAACAACCACATGTGGTTCCAGTGTGAGTTCCAACATATAATATGAGCATTTGTTGATATTTTTGTTTATATTAATGAGTAAGATAAAAGCAACACCACCAAAACATATGTCGGAATTTCTACTCATTTGTCAACGACACAAGCAACTTCTTTGTTGATTCAGATACTAGTTTTCAAATATTGGAAGAATGTTCCCTCAATTTTTTTGTGCTATTCATAATGTAACAGCTATAGGCACAACACACTCTTAAGTTGAATTTGCATAATTAACATATTTTCTCCATCACTTTCTTCAATGTAGACAATCAATAAACCAATATTTCTTTTTAAAAAAAAAAATAATTCAGATGAGACAAGATCAGGACCTGGGGTTTGGGCCCAGTAGCTCAGCTGGTTAGAGTGTCGTCCTGATACACCAAGGTTGCAGGTTTGATCCCCAGTCAGGGCACAGACAGCAATCAACCAGTGAATGCCTTGGTATATGAAACAACAAATTGATGTTTTTTGCTCTCTCTCTCCTTTCCTCTCTCTCAAATCAATAAAAAATAGTTTGTTTTTTTCAAAGATCTGGATGTAGAAACAAGAAGTGAAAATGATTCCCCAGGTTTTTGGTGCAAACAACTGAGTACATGGCGATACCAAGATGGGAAACATTGGAAGAGGAGCAAATTTGAGGGAAGAAAACAAAATGTGCTGCTTTTAGACATACTTAGTTGTCTAAATGACAACTAAGTATGTCTAAAAGCACTTAGAAATTTCTAAGATGAGGTGATCAGCAGGCCATTGGCTGTGTCTGCAGTTCATAGGAGAGTCTAGGGCTGGAGATGGAATTTTGGGAGTAATCAGTTACAAATTAAACTGGAACCCACAACACTGGATGAGATCAATAGGAGAGTGAGGATACTCAGAGATGAGAAGAGATCCTAGAGTGGAGATAGGGGAGATGAGGACAAGTCAGCAAAGGGGACTGAGAAGAAGGTGCTACCGAGGCGGGAGGAGAACCAGAAGTGTGAGCTGTCCCAGCCGCCAAGGGAGAGAGTGCTTGTGAAGGAGAGAATATTTGGAGCGGACACTGTTGGTGCCCACCCACTTTCCCTCAGCTCTCACAAGCAAGAAAGGCACAACAACAAAGAGACGTTCAGAAAGAGCACAGAACTCTGGACATGCCAATGGTCACAGAGATATCATGAGAGTGTAGTGAAAAATAATGCCAATAAATCTGAAAACTCCTTAACAAAATACATATTTTCTGAATGTATACATTATACAAATTAAGGCAAAAACAGAAAGCTTGACCATTCCTGTAACTATAGCATTGTAGTCATGAGATGAAGTCCTCTTTCGCATATAAAGCAAACAAGACAACCCAGATGGGTTAGCCTACCGGGGCTATTAAACTCAACCAGCAGATAATTTCAGTCTCAAAAAAGTTTTCCAGAGAGCAGAAGAAAGGAAATATTCCTCATTCTGTAGAGCTAGTGGCTCTTTCTTTCCAAAAATCAAATGGAGTATAAGAAAAGGACATTGTAAGAGGAGAGGGGACCACCATCAGAGGATTAAGCATGAAAGCATCGTTGTCCTGGAAGACATTTATGAAACCCTGGGTCACTTGTACTCTGCCCCCTATCACCTGCTGGAGTGGCCATCAACAAAAAGACAAGGGATTCATTTTGGAGAAGACATGGAGAAAAGGGAACCCTGGTGCATTGCAAGATGAAGACCTAGAAGAGAAAAGCTGGTGACGGTGTCATTCAGTCTGAGTCTGAAGGCCCGAGACCAGGAGCTCTGATGTGTGAGGGCAGGAAAATGTGGATATGCCAGCTTCAGAGGAGAGAGACTTCACCCTTCCTTTGCCTTCTTTGTTCCACTGGGGCGCTCAGCAGATTGGATTGTGTCTGCTCACCTTGATGAGGGCAGATCACTTAACTCATTGTGCTGAATCAAGTGCTAATTGATGGCTTCCAAAAACACCCTGGGAGACATACCCGGAAATCATGTCTTACCAGGTAACTGGGCGCTCAGTCAAGTTGACACATTCAATGAACTACCACATGTCTGAACCATTTATTTGGCAATTAGTCATGTACTTTCTTATGAAATTTATTTTAACACACATATAAATGAAAAGTTAGAAAATAAGTTTATTGCTACCTCTTGTGAATGTTTGTTGGACAGTCAACCTGCTTCTTTTTGAATCTCCCACAATGCTTTGTAGTGTGCTTGATTCTCAAGAAATGGCAGCATTGGCGATTATAAGAATTATTAAACAAGTTCAAATTTAATGATAGAAATTGTCTCAAGCATTATTTAAAGAATGATGATTCACCAGTTCTTCAGAGGACCACGTAATATAAATGTGTGTATCTTTATGTGTATATATGTGTATGTATGTACCTAGATGGATATATATACTTATTTGTAAATGTATTATTGAACAAAGATTTGGAGTAGCAGATTATTTCCTATTAATCTACTGAATTTCATACTTATTTTACATTCTTCATTCTCTTTGCTTTTTAAAGAAAAATTACTTTCCATTGTCATCCAAACAGAATCTTGGTTCTGACTGAGATATCCGATTGTATCAGAATTGAAGGTCCCAGTTCAGGCTGGTCACCCAATCCTCTCTGGCCTGAAGCAGACCCTTAGTGACTGCTTACTCACGGCGAAGATTGCCTTGTGAGGAACTTTCCATCCTCTCTTTGCAGGCTGTTGAACACAATGGCTTTCACTTTCTGTGCTGTTTATATTTTTTCAAACATCTTCATGCCTTTTGGTTTCATTTTTGTGAAGGGTAAGACATTGCTAATTTACTGGACTTCTGCTTATTCCTTAGAAGTCCTTATTCAAATCCCTGTCAATGGCTGAAAGACCAACTTCGAAGAAAAGAAGGTTTTTTCAGCCTGCTAGTCACATTAAAAAATACAAGCTGCTCCCCAGTGTATTTCTAAGAGGCCCAATTTCATAGACAGATGCTCTAATGTGGCAAAAACTACTCAGTTTTATAAACTCTTTGGAAATACTTCTTATTCTGATGTCAAGTTCATGAGGAGAGGCAAATATAATATGTAAATGTGACCACATATAATTTTTAAAGTCCTTAATGATCACTCTACCTACTTCTTGAGATACGCTTCTTTAATATCCATTATAAGTCATGGCAGGTAATATTCAGACTACTTATCAACATTCTCAGCGTCCACTAATTTAACCTTCCCTGAAGTCTGAGAAAGGAATAAAGAGGTGGCTTGTTCTACAATAATTCCTATGTTGTTCTAAAAATGTGCTGTCTCATCATGCTGTGTCCTTTTATCCCAAGTCACTTGTGAGCAATTCGGTATCAAGGGTTGTATCACTTCCCTGGAGGTCTGCACGGGTAGAGCAGGGTCCTCACAAAGCTGCTGACTGACTAAAGAGAGGGCTAAGGCAGCCTGGGATCAAGTGGTGTTTGTGATTCAGTAAGACAGAAGATTCAGCCTGGCGCCCCCCAGATATTTTGAAGTGTTTTCTCAGATGGACCTGGGTAAGAAATATCTATGCAGTATGAAGGCACATTTAGTATGTTTCCCAAACTTCCATTTTCTCCAATGCAAGCAGAATGTCTATGAAGCCTGGGGTACATGGCTTAAAATTCCCAAACCCTTCAATTTGCTTTGTGGCATCAAAATCACAAAACACTCACTTACCCCACCAGGAAGATGAGAGGGGAGCTCAGAAAGTGCTTTTAAGATTAAATTCTTGCCAGAGCCATAGAGAATGTATCACACGATGCTGTGAATTGATTTACTGTCTTACTTTGGGCTAGTGATAGAATTAAAATTTCCCAAGAACAGCATAATGAATTTGCTCTGAGCGAGGGACTTGGACGCAGTTCCTGTGAGAACTTGGCCAGGGCAGTGATTAATTTTGCTTTATTCATTTATTGTGCTTCAGTTCACAGAGTCCATTTTCCTTTTTGCTGTTTGAAAAATATGAAATATACATTGTAATCTCTTAATAGCTATGGGATGGCTTCTCTCCTTTATGAACCATAGCATGAGATCTGGCCAGTCCTGGGGAATACAGAGAAGCTGGCAAAGTCGTCTTTACTGTGTGAAGCCCCCATATTTCTTCCTCCACGGTGCAAAATATTAACCGGTGAAGGAAACTGCAGTATTCATACGTACCTCCCTTATAAAGCTTAGTACCAAAAATGGATCTAGTGAGTTAATCCTCCCAGAGGGCAAGTAAACAATTAGTAGGGTAGAAAGAACACCGGCTTGAGTCAGGAGGCCAATGCCCCAAACCCAGCTGCAGTATTTATGAACTGGGTCCTTTGGGGCTTGTTTACTGAGCCCCCTGAGCAAACTTGTTAAGGTCTTTGATCTGAGTCAATTGAAATGACAAATTATGATGCGGAAGAAAGAGTGTCCGAATTCAACTCAAAATGACCTCGGTAGGTTTTATGTATTGACCTGAAAGGATGCATTATACTACGTGAAAAAAGCATGCTACAGAATAACATGTATAGTGTTATCGAATTTGTAGAAGGGAGGAAGGCAGGAAGGAAGGAAGGAGGTAAATTAGGAAAGAATGAAACTGTAACTTTCTACTTCATTTTTAGCAAATCCAAATAATATAGAAGTATATAAATAGCATAGGCTACTGTTTTTGTTTTTTTTAATTTCCAGAGCAATGGTAAATAAACTATTTCTTCCAGTTATGCGTTTCAATTACATGGTGCATTACCCCATATTTGGCCTGAATGCATTTCTATTTACATGGTCGGGTCCATTCCAGAAGAAACCTGTATTTTCCTGTGCAAGAGTTCAGGGCAGGGTTCTGATTTAACATTCATAGCGTCTCATCCACTGCGCCCACGTCTATCCAGCTACAACATCCCCATGTAGTTCAAGTGCAGTTAATCTTTGTTTAGCCTGATCTCTGCTGTGAACCACCCCATCTTGGGAATGATTTCCTGCCACCTCTACATCAATTTTTCTCCATCAAAACTATCTTTCTATGCCTCCATATAGGTCTATTTTCTTAAATATTAATTATACAAGAAAATACATTTATTGAGAAAGTTCAGAAAATAGAGTCTAAAGAAAAAAATTAAAATAACTTGTTACCATTTCCCACTAACATTTTAGTATGATCATCAGTCTTCCACCCATTTTTCCCATACTTTTTCAGTAGGAAACTTTGGGATGTAACTTTACAGACTTTGTGTAAGGTGTTTCAAAGGTAAAATAACTTGGGAATTCCTTTGAAAATCCTGGATTCAAAAAGAGACCCTCTGTTGCATATCTTTGCAGAAGTCAGGGATACTGGTTAGGGTCCTTAATTTTCGTAACAAAACGTTAACCTTGTCACCTGTTACCAGAGACTAAACTTAAGGAGGTGACCTTAATCAGCAGGATGGTTTGTCTGTGTATCAGGCCCTCATCAGACAGTAGAGCTGCAAACACTGTTCTGCCACTCACACGAAAGGGCCCACTGAGGGAATTTATTACCAGGGATACTGCTCTATATCCCCTTCTACAAATATTCTACCTTCTACCCTTGTGGGAGTCAGTACAATATAACAAATTACATTCTTGGAGTTATGTTGCATTTGAGCCTGCAAGTTAGGCCTTGTTAGATTATGTTTTAATGTTGTACCCTCACATTTTAAAGCTAACCACCACAAGTGACAACCTTATCAATTCCAAATCTCTAATGGGTTGATAAATAGGGTTTGAGGCTATAGTCAATGTCCCATCTGCCATGCGTGATCTGGGTGAGATGGACAGGGCAGATGTAATTATGCTCATTTTCCAGATGATAAAATCACTCAGTCCCACAGCTGGAGAGACCAGGGTTGTAGGAGAGACCTGAATCCTTCCCATGGCGAGGTGTCTAATGCCACTTTACTTCCTGTCTTTGTCTGTTTGGCATCCAGCCTTTCTCCTTCTTTCAGTTAAAGCCTATCAGAGGACCAATTTAACAATTTACCACGTTTCTGGTGTTTTTTATAAAAATAAGAGATAGTGGAATCTCTTGTTTGAGTTTTATTGATGACCATCTCATAGAATCACTTCAGACAAATATATGCTACATATAATTTAGGTGAGTAATTTACAAATCATTCCTTTTTGCTCCTTTCCACTCTCTTACTCAGCTTTCTAAACCACACACACTAGATTTGGTGGAGACATCACAAACATTGCCCTTGTCAGGTTCTTCTTTTCTGGTTGCCCATGTAGCCTCAGCAAGGAATAGCAGGAAGTGGTTAGAACACTAGCAGACTCCTCACATAAGACATAGTCCCATGGGCCCAGTGGCCATTGGCCAGGCAGACCTGGAGCAATGCAGAAGTGGTAGAACATGAATAGAGGGCCCCACAAACCCAGAAAACAGTATTATCATGCGGCCGGCTCTGTCTTTACATTACCTTTAGCCAGCATTCTGAACCTCAGAGGAACAATTTTCACAGTAAATAAATGTAGTCTCTTTCTTGGGTACAACTGGGAAGCTACTGTTTTATTGGTAAGTGCTGCTTCTCTGGATTGCCAGCAACAAGCCATGATTAAAGGATGAAAGTAGAGGGGGAGGCAGCGGACCAGTAGGAAGAGGTCTTGTTTGTGGTGCAGAGTACGAATGACAGGGTGAATCAGAAGTGTATTTAAGAAATGGAGAAGCTTTCTTGAAAGTCACGTGTTATAAACATGTATATAATTTTGCTTTTCTCCTTCACTGTCCTCCAGTATGTTGATTCTAGTTCAGAGATATAGTAGAATCAACTAAATAGTGTATTGAAACCATAAACTGAATCAGTACTGAGCTACATATCATGTATGATGTCTTTGTATGTAACAAAAAAAATTCAATCAAAGTGGGCCATATGATAAGGAAAATGTACTATCTTGTATAGTAAGTCCAAAGGTAAGTCAGTTCCAGGGTTGTTTAATTCAGTAGTTCAACAAAATCAGGAACCTATTTTTTCCTACCTTTTTGTTTTTTCTTCTACCTTGCCAGGTTTGTCCTAAACTTCACAGATTAGGTTTATCTCCAAATGGCCCCTTTTCATGACTATAAGGCAATGTAGCAGTTCCAGATACTACAGCCAGGATGATGTCCAGCAGGAGAGCAAGAGGATCTCTATCTCTCTTTTGTTTAATCTTCACTGGGGATATGTTTATTGATTTGAGAGAGAGAGAGAGAGAGGAAGGAGGAGAGAGAGAGAGAGAAACATTGATGTGAGAGAGAAACATTGATTGGTTGCCCCCCATACATGCCGTGACAAGGGATGGAATCTGCAGCCTTTTGTTTATGCGATGGCTCTCCAACCAACTGAGCCACCTGGCCAGGGCACCAGGGGATCTCTTTAGGTGTGTGTGTGTGTGTCTTTCTCTCATTTTTTTACCAGATATCTCTCATGTTTCATTGGCCAAAATTTATCTCACTTATGCTTAAGCTCGACACTGTTAAGAGGAACGAAGCCCCTATAATTAGATAAAATATGAGTCACCCCCCTAAGACTGAGGACATGATCAGCTTCCTCTCCAAAGCCCAACTGCACAGAGAGAGTGAATATTGAAACAAAATTAGGGTCCTGAAAGGAAGAAATAATCAGTGTAGTGACATATGGAGAGGATGAAATTGGGTTGGGAAATCAAGAGCATCTGTTATAAAAAATGTCATTCTTTGCCCTGGCTGGTGTGGCTCAGTGGATTGAGCGTGGGCCTGTGAACCAAAGGATTGCTGGTTTGATTCCCAGTCAGGGCACGTGCCTGGGTTGTGGACCAGGTCCTCAGTAAGGGGTGCACAAGAAGGCAACCACACGTTGATGTTTCTCTCCCTCTCTTTCTCCTTCCCTTCCCCTCTCTCTAAAAATAAATAAATTGTCTGTGCCAGGTAGACCCTCCCGGCACCAGCCATGCAGAGAGGTGAGTGATCCACTAGTGCTGTGAGTGCTGTGGGAACGCTCCCACCCTCTCCCTTCTCCAGGGTGAAGGGAGACAAAGAAAATCCCAATAAAAACCGTCCCTCATAAAAATAATAAATAAATAAATACATACATACATACATACATTCTTTAAGAAATAAAAAAAGTCAGTCATATTACCTGTAAATGATTACGGTTTGAGACAGAGATGAGGAGCTTCCAGAACTAAGTAAAGTTTTAGATATCAAAGAAAATAGCAGATCTGGGTCCACAAGGCAGTAGATGCCAGACCTGTTTCAACTCAGCGCCCTGAAAAGAAGAATCTCTCTTTATGTAAATGTTGATAAGCAAATTCAATGTTAGTGTTAGAAGCTCAGTCCTGTTTACCTGCTCAATCTAATCTTGAAGAGCTACAGATGTCCAAGACAGATCACATTGCCTTTGGACAAGTATTTGTGGTGTGTTTGAGAATATGCCTCCATTCAGTTGCAAGGACAGAAATTGACCAAGGGCCCCAGTTGCTGCACTCAGAAATCTACCTGAAATCCTGTATGTTTTCACTGAAGTCACACTTCCCTTGGAATACCCCAAACACTTGACTGAACAAGGCAGGGCTATGGAGGCGATCCTATTCCCAGGAGACATCGAACTCCCCTCCAGCAACTTTATCTCAAGAACTCCCTGAAGGTCTGGCTACACTCTCCTTAGACTTCACACAGTCTAGGACACTTTTACAAGACCTCCTTTCTCTTTTTCCCTCACGTGGGGTCAGACTTGCATTGTGATCTGACAGCTCTTTGTCTTCTAGCTTTCCTCCTATTCTCTCTCTCTGGCTTTTCCTCTAATGAAATCCTTGTACATGTGACCTCATCTTGGCATTTGTATGGACAAAGAACATAAGTTAACACAAATAGTACCAGTAGTTTGAGAACTAAAGGGAAAAATAAAGCTTTGGTCACAGCTCATTCACTGCCAGTGAAGAAAATGCTTTTGTAGAGGTAGATGAGCCACAGATAATCCCTGGCACCCAATTGAGGCTAAATTGCTAAAGATTTCACTGGTTGTGATCTGAGAAAGCATTGAAGGTGTGATGATCCAGGCATTTGGAATATGTGGATAGAATGATGCATACAAAGAGAGAGGAGTTGGCTGGTGCATTTCAGACACAAGCACAGGCATCAGGAAAAATAAAGAATCAGGGAAATATGTTCCAAACAAGGGAACAAGATAAACCTCCAGAACTGACCCTAATAAAACAGATTGATATGATTTACTTGACCAAGAATTCCAAATAACTCAAAGATCTTCACCAAGGTCAAGAGAACAATGCATGAACAAAGTGAGAATTTCAACAAAGGATTTAAAAAAGTATTTTAAAAGTACCAAAAAAGAAATCATGAAAATGAAAAACATAATAATTGAACTAAAAAACTCACTAAGGAGTTCAAGAGCAGAAGAGAACCAGCAGAAGAAAAGATCAGTAAACTTGTAGAAAGGCAATAATTTAGTCAGAAAGCAAAGAAGAAAAAAGGATGAAAAAAGTGAAGAAGGACCAAGAAATTTGTGGGACACCATAAAGTACACCACTGCAAGCATTATGAAATCTCAGAAGGAGAAGAGAGACAGAAAAGACTAGAAGGCTTATTCAAAAAAATAATGGCTAAAAAATAAAAAAAGAAAAAAATAATAAAACTAAGAGTTGATTTTTTTTAAAGACAAAATTGACAGGACTTTAGCTAACTATGATGAAACAAAGGAGACTCAAATAAAATCAGAAATAAAAGATCAGTACAACAGATGCTCTGAGGAAAAGGACAGTAGGGGACTGCTGTGAATGATTGTATACCAACAGACAGCATAACTGTGAAGAAATGGCGAATTCCTAGAAACATAAGATCTATTATGACTAAATCATGAAGAAATATAAAGTCTGAAAAGGCTTATAAATAGTATGGAGATTGAATCTTTAATAAAAAATCTCCCCAAAAAGAAAAGTTTAGGATCAGATAACTCACTCGTGAATTTCACCAAACACTTAAAGAAGAATTAATATCAATCTTCCTCAAACTATTACAAAAAATTGAATAGGAGAGGTATTTCCAAACTCATTTTATGAAGCCAGCATTATTACCCTTTTGCAAAAGCCAGGCAAAGACACCACAGGTGAAGAGCACAACAGGCCAATATCCCTGATAAATATAGATATAAAATTCCCTAACAAAATTCTAGCGAAGTAAATCCAGTATCACATGAAAAGGAATGTAAACTATGACTGAGTGAGATATATCCCTGGGATCTCAGGGAATATTCTACAATAATAATAATAATATCCCAAATCTTGGCACATTAGCATGCTGTGGATAGATCTGGACACTTGACTGGGGGACATCAAGTGACCATATATACAGAATTCCTTGTTGTCCACAAAATAACAAAACTGTTTGAGCTAAGCAGCTGTCATGGCAAAGTGCTACATTTTGGACTGAGTCCCAGAAGGACAAGAAGACATGTGTAAGTAGCATGAGCAGATAGCCTTGATCTTTGTACTACACACCACAATTGCACCAGTGCCTCTCCTGGCTTGGAAATGGTTCTGAGCTTGTTCTCCCATTCGTCTGAGCACACTGGTGCAGGTGGAAGTGGAGAGAGGCTGCCTTAAAGGTTTGCTCAGGGGAGGCCTTGGAAGAGCGTAGAGGGGAAAATCTTCTGAAAGGGTGGAGTCGCAAGGAGTGGGTGTGGTCCTTTACTTAGAGTTGAAGGAGAAGTGGCCTGAAGTGAGAGCAGACAGAGACCCCTGGGCAGTGGCCAATGGCCTGGGTGTCTGGTCAGGGGCCTGAAGAAAAAGGATGGAAAAATTAGAGACAAGAAGGTCACAGTAGAGCATGTGGGTGAACATATGACAGTGAGCACAAAGTGTGAAAATTTTGGTGTCATATGTTAAAATCTACCAGAAAGCATCTGCTGTCTACAGAAAAACGAAGTTGATGAAATTACTTGGCCTACTGTCATGATCCAGCTTTTGTAATGAGCCATTCCATAACTGGCATTGTGGGCTCAAGAATGGAGTAGCAAAGTGGCAAAGATGTGTGGGTCCGGTAGCATGAACTCCTACTTACCAAGCTGATCTAGTTATTGCTGCTTTTGAATGTCCAAATTTTCAGCAACAGAAACCAACACCGAGTGACTGATATGACACTATTCCTAGATCAACTAGCCACTTGATGGCGAACTGAATTCCATCCTGGAAGACCCAGCAATTTGTCCTTACAGGGATAAGTACCTTTCCTGCCCACAGAGCCTCAGTCAGTACTGCTGTCTTGGGGTTTAAAAATGCTCGATCCATAGGCTTGGACCCCACATGTATCATCTAACCAGAGGACTTACTTCACAGTGATGGAGGCTTGGAAGGGGAACCATGTCCATAGGTCCACTGGCTGTATCAAATATACAACAGACAGAAGCAGCTAAACTCATTGACTTCTGGAATGGCCTACTAAAGGCCTAACTAAAGTCCCATCTTGGAGGAAACACTCTGGAATGTTGAGATGTCATCCTTCAGAAAGTAGTGTAGTTTTTAAGTTAGAGATTTTTGTACAGTGCTGTGTCCCTAGGAGGAAGGATACAGGGCCTGGGAACCAAGGGGTGGAATTAAGAATGGCCCCACTTATTCTCATCCTCAGTGGCCCACTGGATAATTTTGAGCTTCCTGTCACCCTAGTTCTGAGCTCTGTTGGGTCCATAATTATGCTAAGATCACAATTAGTATGAGCTGTTTTCAAGGAATGTCAAAGACAACCTTGTCCCTGTGAGATACAAGGATCCACTGATGGGTGACTTGTCTCAAGGATTCCTTGGTGGCCTTGACACTCCTTAGGAAGTAGAGTCTGGAGCACTTTCACCCAAGCTTCCTAACCTCTGTCCTTCTCTTGTGATCAGGCATGCTTCCTGGTCTCATGGCTTTCCCAGGCTTCCCTAGCTTTCTCACTCTTTCACAGGTATTTCTAATGAAATTCTTGCATATTTGATTATATCTTGGCATCTGCATCTGAGAAGACCCAGACTGATATATGAAGGGGTTTTTATGAGATAAACAACAACAACAACAATAAAGAATCAGCTCTGGTTAACCTAAGCAGAAAAAAAATTAATTTGAAGACTAACAGGAAAGTTAAAGAACCAGTCTCAGAAAATGGCAGGAACAAGAGAAGCTTTGTAGCCCAAACTGTGCCAATGGTAGAGTCTAGACAGAAAGCTGCTGCCCCCACAGTGGGTGCTGGAGGGTCTGTCAGCCCCAGATGCTGCACCCCAGCACCTCCTCCACCACCAGAATAATTTCTGAAGTGCTCCTTATTCTTTGTGTTTCTAACTCCTAATTTAAGTTCCCCGGCTGGAGCAATGAGTGGGCCAAACAGGTGATACTGCAGGGTCATTTCCCCAGAAAGCCACTCTGCAGTCGAGATGAGTGTACAGGAGGTTTATTAGGCAGGGCTTTGGGGATTGGCCCCTGTGAAAAAAAAGTGGAGAAATGAGGGACTGGACAGAAGGGGAATTGAACCGAGATGCAGTTTCAACAGAAGAGGTAGCCAAACCTGTGGGGTGCTCTGAAGCTGGGGTGACCCTTCAGACCTATCCAAGTACGGATGAGAGGGCCTGACCCTTAGATCCTTGTCTTGATCATTCACTGGCTACATAGTCACCCAGAACAGGGAGCATGGTCTTGGCCAGGGCAGCTCTGTTCAGCTGAGCAACCCTTGAGGGAGACTGACAGCCAAGGGCTGACTGCCGGCAGCGTTCTCAGGAGCTATGGTAATGTCTTTGTTTCTGAAGGGAACTTGGAGCCTGCACCACAGCAGCCACCACAGGAAGAGTGTTCTTGCCTTAGCCTTGTGAGTCAAGGGAAAGAGTGTCTGAACTTTGGATTTTTGAGGAAGAGATGAGATTCTACTCCCACCAAGACTTGTGCAGAGATGAATTCCCAAAACAGAAGGGAGTTCAGAGGCCAGACAGGTAAAAACAACAAATGTCCACTGCATCCTTGGACATGGCAGCAAGGAAGGTCTACCAACCTGCAGGGAACACGCCTGATTTTGAGCTAGAGTAGTGAGGTGGTAGCAACCAGGGTCGACTTGCACCCCACCAACAGCTGCACCAACCATAGCAACAGCAACAGGAATAAGGGAAGAGTACCTACCATTCGTAAGAGCTTTAGCTGCCTTTGACTTTGGTATCAGGCCTAATAATGAAGGTGCAACTGAAGAAATTTGAGGAATCTACTAGTTTTGTGGGGGAAATCTTGGTTTCAGCTGCAGGAGCAAGATGGAGGTGATAAAAACTGACCTGGATTGGTGTTACCACTTTGTGAAGTCTTAAGAATTATCAAGGGAAAGTTGATCCCCAGAATGAATGAACATGCTTACAAGATTCATCTTGAATCAAGTTTTAATTTGAATAAATTGAAAAAATGACTTTGTATCACAAGCGGTTGTTTGAACTGCAGGTATATTTTTAAACATACCATGAGACCCAATCATTGCCTGTAGAATGGAAGTCAGGATAAGATAATCCATGTCGAACTTCACTTTAAGAGAATGCATCTAAATTTAAAAAATTTCATTGTAAAGCAATTTAACTGTAGTAGGCTCCTGGGACAGGTATAATATGCAGTGATCCTTCAGGTTCTACGTGTAACTCCCTGATACCATCTTCCCTACTGCTCCTTTTCCTTTGATCTCAGGATTCACTGTGTCTTGTTGTGTTTGTATGAACTACTTTTTTACAGTTTACATGCTCTGCAGCCCTTCTGATGCCTTGTTGCATGCCTGTCACTTCTGCTGGAATGAGCCTCCTTGAAAGATAGTCATATTTATATTTGCTTATTTGCTTCTCATAAATTCTGGCCTAAGATAGGTGAGTATGCACAAACTCAGAGGTTTGAGGACAGCATTACAGGGCAACAATTACTCCAACCACCATGTCTTTCCAGAAGCCCAGGTTTCTTCTTCCAGTAACTAAGCTGATGGTTTGTGTGTGTTTTGGTATGATGGAGTCTAAAGCGTGGTTAGATTAGGTGGACTTCAAAGACTTTCCTTCCGGTGAGCCTGAGACTAGAAAATGAGCAGGGAACCCTTGGGGGAAGCTAGAGACTGTTATCCCAGTAGAACATTATGAAGTGTAAATGGCACGTCCTGGTCAGAACTACAAAAAAGAGGGCAGCAGAAGCTAAGGCTGGGCCCTGGGACAAGCGAGACTTGCTTCCATGGGATCTGGAGGCCCATCCAAAGCCTGTCTTCTGCCCCAAAACGACCTGAGCACAGCCTGGCCCAGCAGGGGTGGGAGGTGCTATGCCTTGCCTGACTACAGCAGCAATGCTGAATCAGATGGTGGGTTTAGTCAGCCACGTCACAGGGGGAGACTCCCCCTTGTTTCAGGAAACACTGACATTGTTTATCGACTCATATTCATTCATTCATTCATTTAGCAAACTATACCCAAAACCCAGATCTGAAAATTTTCCAGCTGGAGAGTAAATAAACTAAAATCTGTAAGTACCTACCCCTTACCTTGCCCAGTATCTTCTCTCCTTTGATCTCTGATCTCCCTCCACATGGAGGGACATTCATTAGGGCAATGCTCTGCACGGTCTTCTGTACTGAATGTGTACGGACAAGTGGTAGACAACCGGCGACGAGCCAAGCAAGCTTTCTGGAGATGGGGTTCAGTATTAGAAGTCATTTGCTATAAGTATAAGTCACAGTTTCCTTAAAGCTGATACTTTGGTCTCCTTTAAACCTAACGCTATTGTTTTGTTTCTAAACTGACTTTGAAACTGCATGGGAAGAGGGATGCTGTACGTGGAGTCCTGCCAACCACCTAACTACAGCCACTGTATCACCCCTACGTGTTTGGGACTTTCAGCCTTCCTTTGTCCCTCTCTTCACCAACAACTGCCAGATCAGAGACTGTATTTGGTTCCCACTCTTTCTTCAACAATCTGAAAGGTACAATAATATTTTGTCATGGAAAAGTTGGCAAGTAGTTTTTTCTCACAACTTGGCATTATTTACAAACCAAAGATGTCTTATCATACTCCCAAAGTTATTAAATCTGAAAAACATGTGTCAACATGCTCCTAGAGACACTTTAAACCTCAGAAAGGCGTGTAAACTTCATTCATTCACACTGGTATTTGAAAGCATTTGAATGTACCATGCTGAGCCTTATATTGTTTTGGATTGCAAAACTTTCTTTATAGATAGCTTGAGTAAATAATATAAGAATTATTTTAAAGAAAATAACTTATACCTATGAGAAACATTATTATGTTTAAGTATCCTTTATCAAATTAGACATACTCATTTACATTCAACCATGCTTATTTTTATTTATTAAAGTAGATTGGACTTTCTGAAGATAACAATCAACTTTATTATCAGATAGACGTCAGATTGCACCACCAATCTGATTGGCCTCCTCTTTGATTAGTCTGAATTAGTGAGGTTTAATTTAGTATTTCAATGCTGAAAACTGTAATGATGTTCCAGAAAGATCATCATATAGACATAAATTCAAATTCTACTTACATGAGTGCTATGCACCAAGAATTACGTTTGAAGTTTTCTCAAATTTTCACTCTGACAATCCAAATCTTTTTAAAGCTTTTTAAAACATTTTAAATCTTTAAAAAATTTACTGTTGTTCAGGTACAGTTGTCCCGCCCTTTTCCCCATTGCTCACCCCTAACTCCCACACTCAGTCCCCCCATTGTCTGTGCCCATGAGTCCAAATCTATTTTTTTTTAAGACCTAGCTCTAATAATTAAACCTGACTGACAGCAAGGGGTAGGGGGTGGGAAGGTTAAGGGGTGGTAGGATTGAGCAAAAAGGAAAATAGACTCATGGACATGGACAACAGCGTGGTGATTGCGGGGGTATTGGGATCTCAGGGGACTAAAAGGCAATGTAAAGAAAATACAACAAAGATTAAATTATAAAAGCAAAATAATTCACTGTGCCACATATTTTGGGTTACTGAAAATAACACATCTGTCTTAGAAGTAGTACAAAGAGCCTCAGAAAAGATAAAGGACCTGAATATTGAGCTCCAAGTTCATTTAATAAAACTTGAGAAAAATTGCTGAGAGAAATACTGACAAATAAAAAGAAATCTCTTCTTAGAACAGAGCACAAGTTACTACAGTTCATGGGCCAGATGTGGCCGCCACCTGTTTTCGTACACATGTCAAGCTAATGGTGGTTTTTACATTTTTAGATTTAAAAAAGTAAGATGACTAACCATTCATGGAACATGAAAATTATATGAAATTCCAATTTCAGTGTTTGCAAACTTTTATTGGAAAACAGCCATGCTCACTCATTTATGCGATGTCTCTGCCGAGGTAAGTTGTTGCAAAAGGGACTATATGGATCTGAAAACCAAAGTATTTACTATGTAGCTTTTAATAGAAAAGTTTGCCTACCCCATCATCACAGAGCAAAATGGGAAAGAAATCTCGTTACATAACCCTACCACTCCTACAACAGGCAGCTAAGGAATTTGAAACCGCGTGATTCTGATGTGACATATCCTTTATTTAAACAGTTTCTGATCTTCCAAAATTAGCAAGCCCCCTCTACGACACTGAGGCAGGGGAGATAAAGACACACACAGTGTGCCCTAAAGTAAAATATTGGAGAAAATGTCGTGACAATATGTTTGCTGCTGTATATTATTTCTTTATTCTAAATGTAAAAAAAATGAGAGTGCAGTATATGTGGTCAATATCTCAAGAGAAAGGGAAAAATAAATTCTAGCTTTAAGAAGACCCCTGGCAAAATTATGTGTGCATTCTGGAATTAAATATAGAAAACTCAGATGCTCCAAAATTACTCTCACCCTCTTCATTTAAAACAATAAAAAAATAACTTATTTTCCCTATGTCCTTATTTCTCTTTATTTGTTTTCCACGTTTATACTCTCCCTCATATAATTGCCATAGTTTTGTTTTTTATCACACTCCCATGACTTCCTCTGGAAAGGGAGATGGGACTTCTACACTCTCGATTTCCTTGTTCTTTTTTAGCGTGTTTCAAGTACCATCACCACTTCCACGTTCCACATTTAGACTTTCTTCCTTTCGGACCTTCTATCGGTTCTCTTGCTCCCCTCTCCAGTCCCATTCCACCTCCACACTTTTCATTTCTGGTGGATTTCCTTCTCCATGACTCAGTCTAATTTCCCTTCTTTCAGCATTGAACCTCACCAGCACCTGCTCATCTGATCTCTAGTTTCCGCCTCCAGATCCAGGATCCTGTCCAAATGCAAATTTTTCTCCCACACCCAAACACACCTGCCAACTGCTTGTCCCCACTTCACGCCATCAGAACGCCTCTCCACTGTCCCTGCTCCAATTAAGCCACCATCCCTTCTGTGAGCATATGGTCCTACACTGAGCCCTGGGCCCTGTATCCGGGAAGACATGTCCTGCCAAGGACACATGATGATCAGACCTGGAAACCCTCACGCACTGGCACTTCTGCTTTGTTTTGTTTTAGGTGAAACCACAATACATTAGAAGGCAATTTAAAGAGACTCTTTTGCTTATCATTAGATTTCAACCTGCTCCAGAGCAGGCAAAACTTGCCAAATAAAAAATCGGATTAGTAATTGAGGCTGAAAGGCAAAGAAAAAAAGCAAGGAAGAGAATAAAAGAGGAAGTATATATATATATATATATATATAAGGTGGGGCAAAAGTAGGTTTACAGTTGTGAGTACACAAAACAGGATTTATTCTTTTATTATTATTTATTAATTTTTGTATTATTTTCCATATGGGCAACTGTAAACCTACTTTTGCCCACCTCTGTGTATCACACATACACAAACATACATCTGTGCTTATTAACATAAATATTTGTATTTCATTTATCACATAATGTTTGGCAGAGCCATCCTGTTTTAAAAAAAAACAAGATTTTATTTATTTATTTTTAGAGAGAGGGGAAGGGAGGAAAAAAGAGAGGGAGAGAAACATTGATCCATTGGTTCATGCTCGCACATCCGCAGCTGGGGCCTGGCCCACAACCCAGGCATGTGCCCTTGAGGCAGGAGATAGAATGGAAACGAGGAAGTCCTGAGACACTCCAGCTGTTGTCAGTCAGCATCCTGATTTCTAACAATCGCCTTGTGACATCTGGCAAGGAACCACGCCTGGTACTGGAGCTTCACTTGCACCTTTGCCTCATTAATAAATTAGTATTGAGGTTTCCTTCCCAAGTGGGCAATTGAGGAGGATTGTGAGAAGTCATATGCACAGAGACAAGTAAAAACCCTACAAAGCCTGTAACTGTTCAATTGAAGGGGTCCATTCTCTGGTCAGAAATGGCCCACTCCCGTATCTTGGGCTTAATAAATTTCATTTTGCTTCTTTGCTTATCTTTGTGTAGTCTGTTCAATTCTTTGTTTGTGACCACCGAGAGCCTGGACCCTGTTTCCATCTCTAACACCCTCATGGGGAATTTGAACTGGTAACCTTTCAGTTTGCTGGATGACATTGAACCCACTGAGCCATGCCAGTCAGGGCTAGCCATCCTTTTCTAATTATCCCAGTCCTATCATTCTTAGTTGTATCTACTTATCTGGGCTTCACAGAAATTCATCTAAGAATGTGGTTGGTCTGCACTTCACTAGATCAATATTATTCCATTCACATGTTATTATCGCTATACACTTTTGAAGTTTCTTTCATAAAAATGTCTCATTTAATCATTACAGTTGTTAGTTACCAGCAGTCTAGGACCTGCCTCATTTAGTATTTGTGTCTCATTTGTTGTTGTCAAGAGAACACACTTTAAAGTCAGAGGCAGCCCTGGCTGGTGTGGCTCAGTGGATTGAGCACTGGCCTGCAAACCAAAGTGTTGTGGTTCGATTCTCAGTTAGGGCATATGCCTGGGTTGCAGGACAGGTCCCCAGTAGAGGGCGCACAAGAAGGCAACAAGAAGAGAGATGTTTCTCACCCTCTCTTTCTCCCTCCCTTCCCCTCTAAAATTAAATAAATAAAATCTTAAAAAAGTAAAGTCAGAGACAAATCTAACTTGCAAGATTTCAGGTAATTTCACTGCCCTCGGGAAGCTTGTCATTATAGGAGACCTCAGTGTGCTATCTGAGCCCAACTCAAAGTTATCAACCACTTCGAAAGGTGATAGCAGTTGAACATGATATACAAGAATTAATTCAAAATGAATCAAAGACGTAAATGTAAAGCCCGATACTATAAAACTATCAGGAGAAAATTAGAGGAAAAGCTTCATGACAGTGGATCTGGAAGTACAATATGTTTTAGATTTTATATGAAACCAAAACCACAGGCAACCAAAATAAAAATAGATGAATCGGAGTTCGTCAAAAAGAAAAACTTCTGTACGTCAAAGGGCACAATCGACAGAGTGAGAATGAGTCTTAGGAAATAGAAGAGAATATTTGCAAATACTATATCTATAAGAATATTCAAATATATGAAGAATTTCCATATCTCAACAATAAAAAAAACATATAACCCAATCTAAAGGTGAACAAAGGATTTGAATGTGTATCTTTGCAGAGGTTATATACAAATGACCAAGAAACATATGAAAAGATGCTCAACACTACTAATCATTAGGGAAATAAAAATCAAAACTAGAATGATATTATTATATTATACCCATTAGGATGACTACTATTAAAAAAATAAGTGTTGGCAAAAACATGGAGAAATAGGAAGGCCTGAGCTTTTTTGGTGGGGATGTAACTTGTACATCTGCTGTGGATAACAATATGGAGGTCCTTCAAAAAATTAGAAATAAAATAAAATATGGTCCAGCAGTTCCACTTCTGGATATATATTCAAAAGAGTTGAAAGCAGGGTCTAGAAGGTATTTGCATACCCATGTCTGTAGCAGCGATATTCAAGTGTCCATCAATGGATGAATGGATAAACAAAATAGGGCATACACATAGAATGAGTATCATTCAGACTTGGAAAGGAGTGAAATTCTGACACATGCTGGTACATGGATAAACTTTGAGGACACTGTGCTAAGTGAAATGAGTTGATCACACACACACGCAAAACCAAACACTGTATGATTCCCCAGAAATGAGATATCTGAAGTAGTAAAATTTGTAACAACAGAAGGTAGGATGGCAGGGACATGGATTGGGGGTGAAGGGAATGGGGAGTTTTTGTTCAATGTGTATAGTCTTTCAGTTTTGCAAGATGAAAAACTCCTGGAGATTTGTTATACAAGAATGTGAATATATTTAACACTATTGAACCATACACTTCAGATGGTTAAGATGGTAAATTTTAAGTTATGTGTATTTTGGCATAATTTTAAAAAGTTTGTAGAAGCTAAGACCCTGTGATTTTGTAATACATTTCACATTCCCTTCCCATGCAACCCTTCCTTACCTTAGTACCCCTCATCTTTCTACAATAGGCAGAGAACAATTTTCATGAAAGGGAACACAGTGAGCTTTGACATTTACTTGTGGTGAGCTTATCCAGTGATCTTGAGAGACCTTGCCCTGATAAGGTGTACAGTGAGCGCCAATCTTGATGGCTCAGAGCCATAACTATAGTCCTCAAATGTCAAGATTATAAAAATCCCACATGAGCATATTCAGGAAAAGTGTAGGACCCAGTTCTAATTATATCCCAGTCACAAGGAGAAACTTTGAAACATTCAGAAGTTCAGTCCAGGATGCAAGCTGACATCTGGTGGAGTATTCCCACCCCCAAAGCACTTCACATCAGTAGTAAAGACTCTTAGCAGCAAAAGGTCAATGAATAATTTCCACGTCCACTGCAAGACCTTTGTGCATGGAACTGAAGACTCACACAAGCTCCCAAATCTGTCTGATTGTGTCCTCTCCTTCCCTTATCCCCTGGTGGTCCCCACAACAATGATTTCCCCATATTACTACCACATGAGCAAATAGCACTAAGTTCAAGGTCAACTAGTTACTGACAGTGCCAGGACTGAAGGTCTCCAGACTGAGGGAGGGTGAATGACACCACTCCAGAGGGCCTTTCACAAATTCCTTCCAATCATGGGACCATGGGAGGTATATGTAGTAAACCACCCACTCTCAGGAGAAAGCCTAGTCAGACACGAGAATAGAGAGCTAATACTGTGGATAAGAGAACCATGCAGAATTGATGCTCACTTTGAGGAACCAGCTTCTGCCCACAAAAACTACAGCAGCTGCTACAGTAAAAATGCTCGAAACTGAAACCATGCATGGAGCAACTTCAGAGAATCACTGGAAACTTCAAATAGTGGTGAGGGGTAGATAAGTAAACACAATGGTAGGAGACAGATGTTCTGGAGCCTCATACCCAACAATTCTACTCTGGAGTAACTAATTATGTTAGCATTTGGGGGACAGTTTGATGCTGGCTTTTTAAAGACTTTAATTTGTGGAGGGGGGTTTAGTTATTTTGTTTGTTTTGTGTTGCACAGACCAAAACCAGAGTTTAATGATAACATTGAAATCAAGAAACTTGGGACAGTGTGTTGAACACATCTAAAGCCTGCAAACGTATAACTTGCCCTGAGCTGCCTGCGACATACTTAATAAGAGCCAACCTATGTACCAGGCATGTGACACACTGTTCAGACGTGGTCAAGAAGGGCTGTGAGAAAACCCACCCCAGGGCACACTGATATGAAAAGTTCCAGGCACTTGTGCTGCATTTTAGTCAGATCACATAGCAGCAGGGAGGGTTCCGCCTTGCCCTGGGATCCCCACAGGGATGAAGGGAAGCTTGCACCCGGCTTGGAGGCTGATGTGATGCCCCTTGGTCCTGGATGCAGGGAGATCTTTTAGGTCTTTTCCAATTTCTCCTCTTAGCTCCCTCCAGTCCTGCAGCAGAAGGAAGAGTGCAAACCCAGATACTCAGCCAAATGCTCATACCCCCTCCCTTCTAGAGTCATGGGTCTCAAGTCTGGCTGTATATTAAGACTTTTGAGGAGCTTTGAAAATGTGTCAGTGCAACCTGACAGCAAGACGGTGGCAACAGAGTTGTCACTTTAAATCCCTCCAAATTCTTCATGCTCCCTCAGTGAAAAAGAAAACTAGAAGGAACAGCGAGGATAACAAAAAAAAAATTAAAAATTGATGGACAACATCTTTAACTAACAAAGTGACAAGATACTCCAAATAACTCAAAATATGAGTAGGTAAGGTAAAAAAACTGGCAGCGACAATATCCACGTATAAGTAACTGCAGCAGGAAGAAAAGGCAAAGGAAACTCAGGTGGCTCTTAGAGCTTGGAAAACAAGAAATTAATAATGAGCACTTACCCCTCAAAATATGGGATCCAAATCGGAATACAAGGTTGGCAGCCAATTTAAAAGCAACAGCCAAATTTGAGAGGGAGACTAACAGGCTTAAATTATGGGATAAGTACGAGGGGGCTTCAGGAGGGTTGGATGGAGTGAGTTGGGTCAGAAGAATTCTCAACCACCATTGTCCAGGGGAACACGCAGTCACCTGGTGACAAACTGATTGTGTAATACTATCACCACCACAGTATGAGCAGTGCTTCGTCCTCACTGGAGGAGACACTCTGAATACTAGATTTCTCTTCCCTGCCTGCAAGGTTTCTGTAAAACCACTATCCACTGACTGCCTTAGTCACCTTTATGTTATTCTATATAGAGTTAGTTCTTACCAAAAAACTCATTTTACAATCAATGAAATGCAGCTATTGGCTCATGCTCATAGAATTTACTGATCTTACCATGTTCTCTGTTGTCCTGAAATGTATGCCCTGATGGATTTATAGAACAGACCTTTAAAGGTACAGCAGCAGTTGAGGCAAATACCTTCATGGTTGTGGTATAGCCTCCAAATCAACGACCAATACACGGAGCTACTTTTATTACCAGGATTCACGGATCCAAGAACCAAGAGGTGGCTTCCAAGACAGTGGCTCCTCTCACCATGACCCCTAGGATCCACTTTCCCGACTCCATGACCTTGGGCTATGCATGCTGACAAGTTTAGTTCACAGGGGAGAAATGCTTCCCACGGGGGACAGACACAGTGGTGGCAGTTGAGACTACCTGAAGCTCCAGGGTTTGAAACAGACAGAAAACAGATAATTACAAACATGAGGGTTATAAAAAGTGTTGGGTATTTAATTAGATCACTTAATTCTTATACCTGATGGAGGCTAGGGTCCTGAAGGGGCAGATGTGTTTTGGAGAATAATGAACTACCCCTATTTAGGGGGCAGACTCTGGGAAGGGCTTGCCACAGGGGGCCTGGGCACTCTGGGACCAGATAGATTTAAGGAATTGATTACTGGAACTGTGACAAGGTGGAGGAAGTTAAAACTACTATAAGTCTTGAGAGAGTTAAAAGGAATCACTTGATAAACTTCTTAGGAGGGTACCAGGTTGGAAACCTCCAAGGAGAATGCTCAGAAATCCAAACTTTTATTTAAGGAGTGGCTCTGGTTAGTAGCAGGACTCTTGTTCACTGAATAGATTTTCACGTTTGGGGCCGGAGGAGAGTAGTGAGGGAGAGTAGAGGAGAGGCTTCTGGGGCCCATGATGGCTCTCCTTTATGCTTTCCACTGCTACACAGTATGGCTCTCCACTAAACATTGAATGACTAGCCCCTGCCACATGAACACACTCATCCACACACACACATACACGCCTTAAATTGTCTGAAGTTACTGGTCTGGTCTGGGTGTGGACGTGTCTCTGTCTGATCCTGTCTGGAGGAGAAAGACATCAAAGCAGAAAAGGCACAGACGAGAGAGTGAGACAGGTGGTCAATAGTTCCAATGACTTACAGTGCCCCCAGGGTTTGCATAAATCAGTTATGGGTCAGTGGAATTTTCAGAGGAAACAAGAACCTTTCTGATCAGTACTTGTACAGAAATCCCTATGGGTCTAAATTTGCAGATAACTTCTCAATAAATGTATGAATGACTAAACAACTGGAAGATTCCCATTGATGAAACACCAGTGCTAATTATGGAAAATATGTTATAAATTCAAGAACATTATTCCATTGGTAGCAAAGGAAATTTAAAAGAGAGTTTTTAGAAAAGTGTAAAGTGCACTTACGGGAACACAAAAGGATGAACAAAACATGACAAGCAACTTACATTGTTTGGTAATTGCTCAATAGAAAGAAATGATAAGTTCGCTTAACTGTATGATCTTGGGCAAGTTACTTAACATCTGCAGGCCTCCATTCATTTCTCGTGAATGAAATGAAGAATTGATTTCTGGAGTCGGCGCTGGCTGTGGAGTCCCTGGAGCTGTGATTGCTTCATCAGTTCAAGGTCAATTTTAGATTCACTGTCACATTCTTTTTTCCTCTTTGATATTGTCTGTGCTCTTTCCTGTTGTGGGTCATTTCAGCAAGAAATAGGAACTTTTTGCCTTCCTCATGATCTTCTCTTCTTTTACACATTCAAGATGGTCCTGCAGTCCAGTCCCATGCTTCCTGCCCAGACTTGCTCCAGCCCCCGAGGCCCCACCTCAGCCTCCCACTCTCAGAAACCTGGCGCCTATCTTGACTGCCCTCCCTCCCTACTCACCCAATTAGGAAATTTTGTTCTTGTTTTCAAAATGGCTCTCTGTAAGAACAGCCACCAACTACAAAACATAGTTATTATCAAAGAAAAAATTATAAACAATTTGGGGAAAAATTTTACTTGCATTATAAGGGGGGCAGACTTTCAGAAAAAGTGGCTTCCTGAATAGAGAAAAGAAGCAACATTCACAGCTCAATTCTTATATGGTAGTCTGCAATTCTGTTTGTGTAACAACTGTGTGAGTTTCAATCAGATTTGCCTTGGGATGCAGAAATTCTAAGCTATGACACATGGTACTCGTTACCCAAAACGGTGGAGGAGGCTAGTCTAAGGGCAAGATGTCAGTTTTCCTTTCATCTTAATTTTTTACTTGAGTGGTTGTAACGGTCCCCTGCCTGGATGCCCAGCATCCATACTGGCCCCTTCCAATCTGTGCTCCATTCTTCCAGCAGAATAAGCTGCACAGAATTGTGCAGCAGGACATATAGTGGGCCTAGAACGCCCTCTGCCTAGCATGGTCCACCCTCCTCCCATTTCCTCTTTCAACCCCACTCATTCTTCAGGTTGCGGTTTAGCAATTTCTCCCCTGGGAAGCCTCCCCTGACCACCACCCTCCCAGTCACTCACGTATGCAGATCCCCTCTTCCAGCTTTAATCACATCTTCTTATTTAACCCTTTTGCAGTTTATACGTTTTTACTTCCATTTGACTTGCTTACTTCTTGTCTTCCCCACTAAACTGTGAGTCCCGTGGGAGCAAGGATTAGGTCTGTCTTACTCATCACCATGTTCCCAGCAACTAGCACAGTCTCTGCTGTCTCCAGTAGAGATGCTGAGGCTGCAAGTGATGAGCGGAGACGTGATGCTTAGAACAGTCCTCACGGTCCTCCCACAGACCCTGTTCTTTCCACCCCCAGGAAGCTCAGGCTCCTTCTGTCTCTCATCCCACAAGGGCCTTCTAGGTGCAACAGCATTAATATTTAGGTATTGATCATTCTTTCCTTGATGAAGGCTTCTCTTCCTCTGACACCCACACAGCAATTTTCATCATTCTTCCAGGCTGCTTTCTCCTGTGACCGGCTGTCCCCAACTCCTAGTATTGGGTTCACTGCCTTCCCAAGGAGCAGTCAGGGGCAGCTGAACGCTGCCAAGGGAGCTTGGATTTCAACAAACCACATTCTTTCTTTTCACATGTTGTTGTTTCTGCTTTTCATTATTAATAGAGTAATTTCTACTCATCAATATTGCAGAGATTTCATTTACCTGGTGCCTGAAGACAGAGATGAGGCAGGGGACCTTCCTACAGGGCAATTATCTATCTGTTGCAGAGGGAGGCTTTTGTACGTGTGGCTCTGCTGCAGACCCCAGAAGAGTTATGAGGGCAGAGTTTGGGGTGCCAGGAAATATGCAGCCCACTTCTTTCATCCCGGTGTCAACAACCTGATTTAGCTCAGCTTAAAGTCTAGGCAAAAGTTTACAAAGCCATTCCCCACAAGTATCAGGGGACCACACAGATAAAAAATACCTACCTCCACCTTATCCTTATTCCTTAATACTCCTGAAAGCTTCTTTATCAAATACAGTTGACATTTACTTTTGCTCAGTATGGAATTTTTGATGTTCCTCCTGGCAAAGAAAAACCAGAGGTGGACAGTATTAAAGCAGTAAAAACATTTTACTCAGGACCATTGCAGTAGGGGAAAAGAGATGTCGGTAAAGAACCAAGCTCCATCCTGAATACAGCCTCAGGAAGTGGGAATTTACAGTTAAGGAGCAGGGTGGGGGTTAGAAAATAGGCAAGCACTAAGAGGAAATGTCAAGGGTAAGGGAGATTCTGGCTAAAGTGGCCTCACAGTATCTCTGCTGCAGAAGTGACAGGCACTGCAGCGGGGAGGCGGTGCAGGGTGCAGAACCCTGTCTGATGCCGATATGGAGGGTGGGAGACTCTGGCCAAACTGGCTTAGCCGGGTTCTTGCTATAACGGAATTTTACAAGGTGGCACACTGATGAGCCTAGGAGAAGGTTCAGGAGCCTGACTACAGCTTGGTGAAGCAAAGCATTTTTGTCATGCTCTGCCCGCTTCTGCCCATTCCAAGCTAGATCTTGGAATGCCTGTTAGTGACTCACATGCTCTTCCTCCATCTTGCCTTCAGGGTCACTGTGGACAGAGTAGTGATCCCTCCCTTGCTCTTCTTGCCCACTATTTGTCCTTTTTAGGAGATTATATTATTTTCATATGTTGTTGTTTCCGGTTGTTTTAAATTTTGAAATTACTTGTGAGTGTAACTGGACTGACAGCCGGTAGTGGTTTTACTTGGCTTTGTGTCCGCATCCACGACGCTTGGTGCACAGCGAATGCTTAGGAAGTGGTAACAAGTTGAATTTCATCGAATTCTTTCAGATCTGTGGACTAAGAGTTTATGGCATCTAAAATTTATTCTGGACCTGGCTTTCTGCTTCCTAACTCTTTATGATTCACCCATGACTTTGCCTTTCCCCAAGAACCTGGAGTGTGTAGAGAGGTGTATCTTCATTGCTGAAAATGAGAGTACCAGAATATGTATATTTCCAGAATAAGTACCAGTATCTATTTTATTATTATTTTTTATGTTGTCCCAGAGGTCCCCCTTTTTTAAATAGTTTATTTTTTATTGTATTTTTTCCATTACCATTTATCTCCCTTATACCAATATCTATTTTAAAGGATAGGTTTTTTTTTTAAAGGATAGTGCCTAGAGATGAGATTTAAAATTTGCAGCTACAGAAACTCTGTTTACAAATCATTTGAAGTGAATCTTTTCATTTGGAACAAATAACTTTTCCTAAAATAATGCCACTTGTTAACTCCCCGATGTCTTCAGTGCAGAGGGAAAGGGAAGTGGGGGATCGTCGATGTGTGTTCCATCAGCAGAGGGACTTGCGCACAGTTAAGCGGTGGCGGCTTTGTATCTGGGCCATGAGACGCTTCAAAGAGAAAATCAGCTAAGTTATTTCCAGTATAATTCAGATGGTTTCCTTCATGTCAGTGGGATCCATGTAAACATTTATTCTTTCAAAGGTTAAACATATGACATTGTTGTGAATCATTCTTTAAATTCAATTAAAATTTTGAGACTGAAAATAAAATTGTGTGCTTATGTATTTGTGCTGATTATACTAATTTATGTTTTGGTGACACGGAGTCTTAGAGAAAATACTCTTACTAACGTAAACAATCTATGGAGCAGATTTATACTTATAATTGGTTATGGTGCGCATATATTTCATAGTTGTGTTCAGAGAAGCTATGATATTTTATTACTCGGAAGAGAGGCTATACTTTCCAATGTTTACATCAATGCGCTCAGAGTTAAAATTACTGAACTACAAAACTGTGCTCTAAAACCGATGTTGAACGAAAGAAACCAAAACCAATGGCGCGGAACTACGCACTCCCTCTGTAGGCTTCCCACCGGAGCTGCGTCTAGAAATAACGGGCCTCCACAGAACAATTTTTTTGTTTGAAATTAGTTGCAAATTTTAAATTAAATGTAATTTAACAAATAAAGCACCCCTGGAAATGCTAGCTTTTCAAGTTTCTCATGAATTGCAATTTTTGAAAACAAAAACCACCAAAAGGAAGATATTGAAATGTATCTTTACAAAAGACAGAAAAAATTAAATAAATTAAACAATTAAAACCACCATGAGATACCACTTCACATCAGTCAGAATGGCCATCATAAACAAATCAACAGACAAGTGTTGGAGAGGATGTGGAGAAAAGGGAACCCTAGTGCATTGTTGGTGGGATTGTAGACTGGTGCAGCCACTGTGGAAAACAGTATGGAATTTCCTCAGAAAACTAAAAATGGAACTGCCCTTTGACCCAGCAATTCCACTGCTGGGATTATACCCTAAGAGCCCTGAAACAACAATCCAAAAGAACCTATGCACCCCAATGTTCATAGCAGCACAATTTACAATAGCCAAATGCTGGAAGCAACCTAAGTGCCCATCAGTCAATGAGTGGATCAAAAAACTGTGGTACATTTACACAATGGAATTCTACGCAGCAGAGAGAAAGAGGGAGATCCTACCCTTTGCAACAGCATGGATGGAACTAGAGAGCATTATGGTAAGTGAAATAAGCCAGGTGATGAGGGAGAAATACCACACGATCTCACCTTTAACTGGAACATAATCAACAAAAGAAAAAAAGCAAACAAAATACAACCAGAGACATTGAAATTAA
>VMDR010005125.1:0-53983 GCA_007922815.1 Macrotus californicus | reverse complement strand
GTGGGGGGAGGAGATGGGACAACTGTAATAGTATAATCAATAAAATATATTTAAAAAAAAAAAAAAAACTTGCTAGTAAGAGACAGAGTTAGTGTGTGAATGCAGGTCTGCCTACACCAAAGTCACCCAATCACTGTGCATTCCAGTCTTGCAAATTTTCATATGACAAAGTCATTCAGCAAAAGTTTTCTTTTTCAGGAGGGGCAGTGAGATCAATTATGTTTTTTCCTGCAATCTACATACTCTAATTTTAGCCAGACTTGCCATTATATCCAGGACAGGGCCAGGTACCGAGCAAGTGTTGAATAAATACTTGTCAGTTGGGAGGAAGGGAAGGGGTGGGGAGGGGAGAAGAAAAGAGGGAGGCTGGACTTCTAAAAAGATCATCAACAGTCCTCTGTCTTATGGGGTGGATGACCTTGGTGACATGGGATCAGAGAATCAGCTTCCTATCTCTGTGACAAATGCTGTTGACATCCCAGGGAGCCCCAAGTGCCCTTCCTGACAGGGGAGCACTCTGCCATACCCTCCGCACACCAACATTTCCACCTGGCATTAGCAGTCTCTAGAAGAGGGCCAACCTCTGGACGGGTTGACACTATGACCTGCTGGGGGACCTCTGACAAATGGGGAAGGAAGGAATAAAGAAAAACCAAAATCTAGGGTGAGAACTCACCCTCTTTTTCCTACCTCTGGTTCCATTGTCACTAAGGAATACACTGTAAGAACAGACTCCAAAAGTCTATGACTGACTTTGCCTGTATGCAAAATAGGATCAATGTGTGGGAGGAGGGGGTAGTTAGTAAACTTTTTCCGATGATTGTAAAATCCACAGATTTGCTCTCCTGAAGTCGAGGCATCTTGTTTGCAATGGTAGTTAATGGTCTAACTGTTTGACTGTTTTCTCTGCAGGTCTGAGCTGCAAGGGACCATATCTGTTTAATTTCATTGCTGTGGAGCCAGCCCTGCCACAGTATCTGGGCTCATAGAAGGCATGCAATCATGTTTGTTAATTTATGCATTTGATGGATATTAATTGAATGCATATTAACAATCCCTTATTGAAATTCCAAATTCCAAAAGTCTCTGAAAAACCAAAAGATTTTCTGGAAGTTGACAGCAAGCTCATTTGTCATGGACTCCTGACATGAACAGACATGAGGCTGTTGAAATTCTTTTTTGATCCCCTTAATGTGAATATTCATATATTCTCCATGTTCCACTGCAGATATGCAGATGCATTTGATATAGAATTTTCCTCCTACTCTTTGGGATATCACATAACTTAGTGATGTGTACTCCCATGACCTTTCTGAAATACAAAAATTCCGACTTCCCAAAACTCTTGGACCCCATGGGCTTTGGATAAGGAGTTTGGGAGCTGCATCTGTTTGGATGTGTATCAGACACTGTTACAGGTACTGAAACTACAGGTAGTGGAGTTAAACCAAGGTCCTCGCTCTCATGGAGTTTGAGTCCCAGCTAGTTAGGCAGTAAAAAGAGAGCAATTAAATAAGATAATTTCTGAGGAAGGTAAGTGTTCTGAAGAAACTAAGTCAGGAGAGCGGAACAGAGATGTGACTAAGAATCAGAGAAATCCTCACTCAGGAGATCTAAGGAAGCAGCCATGAGATCTGACGTCAGGGCACCTTCACTGTCATTCTTAGAACAGAGACCTATAGGCCTATATTCCTACCCCAGGATCTTTGCATTTGCTGTTTCTTCTGCCTGGAAGAAACAAGTCACTTAACTTTCTGAGCCTTGGTTTTTTTCCCCTGTGTTTTGCTCAGGATCATACCTGTAAAGTATTAGGGCTGGGAGAAGAAGCAAGGCTTTATCATTCGAAGTCACATTTGTTGCTGCTAAAGGAAACACATCCCTTGAGAGAAAGTGTTGAGAATGAGGTAGAGATTATTTATAGGCTATAATGTGCCACTATATTGTAGCATGCTTTCTGCCTTCCTGGTAATGAAGAGAAAGAACAGAGCAGCATCTCTAAGCCAGAATGTGGACTGCTCCACAGAAAGGCCTGGCTAGTGTCTCTGCCGACTACTCCTTCCAAGTCCTGTGTGCCTCCACGTGGGACTTGGGTTTTCATGGAGAAACAACATAATGTGGGCACCCCAGAGACTTCTTAGCAACTATAATGCCAATGCAAACTGCTCCTTCTGGGAACTGGCCCTGCCCAGGTCTCTCCAGAGAAAGGTGTTGCTAGAAAATGTTCAGTTGTCGATTGCGTTACTGTTGTTGTTATCATTGTTTTGCCCTTGGTCTTCTTGCTTAAGAGAAAGTAGGGGCTGCTACAGGGGCAATGCTTATGTCTGGAACTAATGAGCATTTGTTGTGAACAAGCTTTGTGAGTGGAGGCCTGCCATGAGCCTAGGGTAAAAATGTGGTGAGGCCAGTAGGATACAGAAGAGCATGACCAGTTCCCAAGTAGGGGTTCACGGGCTTTTACATTCTATTGTGCCATAATGTCCCTCTTTTCAGCTTTAGATGCCAGTGGCTGGTGTCATGCTTAATGACTGAGTGGGGGAGGCAGCCGTGGATCCCAAGCTTAGTGCGCCCCAAACTGCAATGGGTCATCCTTCCTTGGCCAGCTGCTCCAACTCAAGTGGACAAATCCAAGAACATCAAAAAGCCTGGACGGTAACACCCAAAGGGAGCCACCAAGTTCATCTTGGCTGAGCAAGACCACTTTTGCCCATTTCAAAGAGCTATTGGTCCACCAGAGGGAAGAGAGAGGACTTATAAAGTAAGGAGAACAGTGTGGAGAATGTCTAAAACATGAAGGTCTGCACCTTTATCTTCTATAATTTTGCATCGGCCTCTGCTGGGGTAGAGACTGTGTTCTAAATGATTCCAGCGTCTTCACCCTCCTTAATGAGGTCTCTAACAGTGAACACACTGTCTATACTTGTCAGGGTCTCGTTTGTGCTTCCGTCCACTCGTTCCTGCTGTTCTAGTACTTTCTGATGAATTTAGAAATGTGTCTGCCCAGCAATGGCTGTCTGGGAAGGACTCCACGGTTCACAAAATCCTCTCACATGCAATGTCTTACAGAAAGGTTCTGAAAGATAAACTCCTGACACTCCTGTAAAGAGCCTTCCTTAGTTAGCAAAATTGTCCCTGGGCCCTTCCCTTCAATGACTGCATTTCCCACCCATTTTCTGTCTTTGTTGACTTAAGTTCAAAGTCAAACTAGCAAATCTGTTTTGTCAGATGGGAAGCTCTCTGCTAATGGTCCGGAGACCCTCTGTGCACAGCTCACTGCGCTCTCCCACTGCACACAGAAACCCGCTGCCTTCCAGAGACATGAACAGCTTTGTGCTTTCGTTTATTTATTTAGTGCTGCAATGGCTTAAGCCAGTCTACGAGAAAATGGCCTTGAACACTGGGGACCTCAGGGCTAGAAGGGATTCCTGGACAAGCTCTGAATCAGCTGAGTCCACACCCCCACACAAAGGCCAACTAAACAGTGGTTGTGCTTTATTGGTGCCCCTTGCATGGGAGTGTTTTGGGTTACCAAGCAGGGCCTAGAAGTGGTACAGCCGCTGATCCACGCGCTGATCCACATTCAGGACAACAGTTGCAGAGAAATACGGTAACTCGCATCTACAACCGCACTTCCAGGAAGAGCCCCTGGGCTGTCACATTGGGGACACTATTAGCCAGCATGTGGCAGCCCTGCCCTGCTGGGGCTGCTGGTGATTGAAATGTGTTCCAAGTGTGGTCACAGAAGACGTGTGGGGATGAAGAGAAGAGAAAGAGGTCTTCAGTCGTGATGCTTGCCCTTCATGTGACCGTGTCCCAAGGCAATTCGCTCGACACCAGCTTGCTTCTCAGACGAGGCAGAATAAGCCTCTTTAGTTTCTGTTTCCAGTTTGCTTTGTAAAATAATGCTGTAAACTGGCTTTTCCCCTAATCTTACCCCCGCCACTCATCTCTCCTGACAAACAATCCATGAAAAAGATCTTTGATGAGCAGAGTACTATATAAATGCAGAAAGTTAACGCTCAGTATTTCATTCACATTTCAAATAAAGAAACTTACAAGGGCATTAGGAAAAGAACAACCCCTTAGCTTTTGAAGCAAATGTGCCCTTTTTTGTTAATAAACAGAGGTTTCCTTCTCTCTCTCCTAACGAGTCTGAACCTAAGAACTAAAACTTCGCATTTCCTCAGGGAAGCACGCAAGCCCAGCACTGCTCTTCTCTTGAGCAGCAGTGATTATCATCAATCCCCAAGGGCTACAGAGTTTTCTGTAATTTGTTCCTTTCATTTTTCTCACTGGGTAATTTCTCCGAACAAAAGCTATGGTGTCACTATTCTCAGAGTATTTCGATACTCTCCCCGTCATTAACCAGGCTGCTGTGGCGCTCCACACAGCTCAGTTCCTAGAGGTAGGACAGAGCCCTGAGCTGCGATTTCAGCTCCGGGTATCTGAATGGAAACCCTTCTACACAGGAAGCATTTTGACTGAGAATTCCCTACGTTTGTTTCTCTGGTTGATTCTAGCCACATGGGGCATAAGCCAATGCAAATGCTTCATCAAAGGCATTTAGCAGAAAGAAAACAACTAAATAGATCTGTTTCCTGACTTGGTTCTTTGATGAATATTTTCTTACTCCTAAATATACTTACCCCTGATAATTTCTAGATCTACCACTGGTGAGAGGATGGCGTGAACTGGAAGAGTTCTGGCATTCCTTCTGTAAAGTTCCTCTCCCTGGCTTGGCGAGATAGGAATCTGCCACCACATGTTTGTTTGCAGGGCTTTTCAAAGCGAAATGAGAATGGAAAAAGGCCCCATTCCCTGACTGCTCCATTTGTGCTGATTAGGACTTTATCTGACCATGTTTTCCAAATCGCTAATCAAAGCACACAGTCTGACAAGGACAAGTTCCCTTAGGAGCAGAATGGAGCTGAATGTCTGTCCCCAGAACTGTCCTGGGACATAAAGGACAGAGAATTGCTGTAACCAGGCCTAACATTTAAGAACAAAATTACGTGATGCAGACTGCAAACTCTATTTCCATGGATTAGAATCAGCAACCAAACCTTCCCCTTCCAATCGTAACACACCCCAACTCTTCTCCTATGCACTCTGGTGCCTAGCTGGGCCCGGCAGATGCAGGCATGTTAAGTGATTTATTGATACACTGAATCCTCACCAGTGTGATTTTTAAAGCTTTCAAACCAAATTAAATAATTTGCATTTGGGCACAAAGCCAAGAGGACTCTACGGTGTGTCCCTAAGTAACGGGTCCCCCTCACTCTCACTACCTCTCAGCCCCAGGCCTCTCTGCATCCCCTGCAAGAACACATTCGCTTTCAGGAGAAAGAAACAACCATAAAGCGTGATTCGGGTCAACCAAGATAGGAGGTCATATTAACTTTTCATTTCTACTTAGGACTATAAAAAAATGTATAAGTTGTTCCACAAACAGAAATCCCTTCCTTGCCAGGACCACTTGAATAGGTTCAAGCACCAGAGCAACATGTTCAATTCACAAAGTCCCTTCCTGCGTATCTTACAAAAGCATCATAACCAAATCACTTGCGAACTTCTCAAGCAACTAAGACAAAAGCCATCTCTTCCAAATGAGGGGTCAGCCAGCGTGAGAGGTGATCCTGCTGCATTCCTGCTGACACGTCGCTTTCTGTGGGGGGCGTTTATCTTTAGCTCTGTGGTAATCCAAAAGGGGCAGGGAAACCTCAAACAATAGAGGCTCTTTTCTGCTTTACACCCACTTTTTCTGGTCAGCACGGAACAACCATCATTAAATGGTTTCTGGCGCAAAGCGGCGGCCTTGGGCAAGCTAAAATGTTTGTGACACCAAAATAAAGATGTTCCACGCTGCTAAAACCACGGAGTCACGCAGAGAACAACTGGAATGGAATTCCACGCCAAGGTTTACTTAGCCTGACTTTAACTCTTGTCTGCCTGACACACGCCCATGGGGAGAGGCACAGAAGCCCAGGGTGGACGAAAGAGGGCAGTGTTCACTGCGTCTTCCATCCCAGCTCTGCTCTTTATCGAAGTGCAACCGGAGCCAAGAGAAAACTATGCCCAGCATTTCATAACACAGGAAGTGGGGAAGCAGATTAGATACCCAGCTCTGCAGCCACCACAAAATAAGCAGTGCACTCGTAAAAGTCACTTTTTCCCCCTCCAGGGGGGCCTGTCCTGCAGAGAGTATTTGGGGTTGTTTTTCACTTAGATTGTCTAAGCCTCTCGAAGAAAATAAAGGAAGATGTCATCTTTTTCAAACTGTGCCATCTCATAAAGCTCACTGAGTTCAAACCCTTCGCTTTGCAGGCAAGAACAGGGTGTGTACGTTTACTGTTTGCTTCTCCATGGGCTCAGATTTTATTATCAGCATGTGGAGCAGGGGAGTCACATTTTGCCCGTGGAAGTAGAGAATTTTCAGTCATTTCAAAATCAGACTCATGTGGGCCCTGTGTGTAAAAAACTGAGGTCCTGACCAGGGATTCCTGTCGCCTGCCCTGGTTGTCATCATAGAGGATTGGACTTCATTCATTCACATTCTCTGGGAAGAGCTTCCACAGACATGTCATTTTACCCAATAGAGGACTGCAGCCTGAGCACTCAAGACATACCCATTTCCTCAACATATCTCCCTATTCTTAGCTAGACATGTCTCCTGTCTTCGCTCCTGATAGGGGAAGTATTCTGTAATTAGGAATTAATTCCCTCCTTCCTGCACATGATTTTGACTCCTGGTGCATAGAAGGCTCTGTGTTAGACCCACAGAGGTGAGAAGGATGGGGTTCAAGCCTTTAAGAGACTACTCCTCAAGTAGTAAGTCTCAGAGAAGGTCATATATAACCATGATATGAGGCAGAATGGAGTTCACTTAGAAGAAAAATATAAACAAATAGCAGAAGAGATTGTAACTAACTGGAATGGAGAGCTGAAGAGACAACTCATAAAACAGAGAGCCTTTGCTCTGGGTCCTGAAGAAGAAGGCTCTAAAGATAGTTGGAGGAGAGAGTCCTAGGCCTGAGCAAAGGTGAGGATGTAGAGAGTGGGAGCAGTTCTGGAGCAGCCGACTGTCCAGGACTCATAGTTGCGGAGGAAGGAAGTACAAAGGAAAGGCTGGAAGTGCTACCAAAGTCCTACTGGGGAGGGCTTCAGCATCAGCCGTGAGGGCCTGATTCCAAAAGGCAGCAATAGGAAACCAGCGGAGGTTTTTACAGGACCATGATGGAAGCTAATTTTAGGAAAAATAGTCTGACATGAACAAATAGAACAGACTTGAGGAGGCAAAGCAGAAAGTAAGGGGACAAGTGAAGGTACTTTTATTGCAGCAAAAGATGGGATGAAATGCTGTGGGGGCCGGTGCTCACAGAAAGGAGGCGGCCACTGTAAGAGGCTCAGTGGTCTTCTCGGTTTGGCCACAAAGTCAACGTTGAGAGGTGAGGGCCGGGTGGCAGGCGACGGGGACACAGTGAGTTTGGAGTGGAAGTGTCATGAGTAGAGGCACAATGGGAAGGTTGAGAAACCAGTTTGGGGGAAGAATGTCAGGAGTTTGGGCTTGGATGTGTTGATTTGGAAACTCCTACAGAAGATCAACATAGAGATGTCCAAGGAATCCCTGAACACCGGGACTGGCATTCAGAGAGAGGTCACGGGAAGGACACATTCCAGATTAAAGTAAACCCAGGTCACACCTGGAGGTTGCCTTCCTCAAGACTCTGTCCTGACACTCCAAACCGCGTTGCAGTGCTCTCTCAAGGGGCTGTTGATTTGGGAAGGTTTTTCCCTTGGATTTCGTTTGGTTTCTGCTTATCTTAATATTGATATCAAAGAGCCCAATTTATAAAAACAAGGATTAACTGTGAAACATAAATTAGTCCTGGGAAGAGGGAAGGGGATTCTTATTGACTTTGCCAAAAGATTTATTCATATAGAAAAAGATTTATCATTGAATCCCATTAAAGGGTTTTGAATACATTTTTAAAATATGGTCTGTCTTACATATAATCAATTTAAACACAGCTTTCTAGGCAAATCTCCATGAGAAAGCAAGGTATAGCCAATGTTTGAGACAGATTTGCTGCTTCATTCTTGGGGTAAATTAAAACAATGTTGTTGGAAATGAATGTAGGACATTAGAAGGCAGTATGGTATCATGGAAAGATCTGGAATCAGGTTGAGATCTGGCTAAGGAGTAAGCACATATACAACAAGAAAATAATACAATGTTCTGCCCAAAGTTATTGTACAATATGACATAAGTAATTCACGTGAATTTGCTCTGCACAATTCCTGGCACAGAACAGCTGCCTAATCAAAAGCTCAGGCTTCCTGGTTGCAGTCCAGTTTGAACCCGCTCTTGTCCCAAAATGAGTGTCTCCCTTGGGCCCCTTCCCCTTGCCTTCATCCCCGCTGTGTGGAGCAACACGAAGCACACCACCCTCCCTAAGCCATGATTCTTTCCCAGAGCCTTGCTCTCTTGTAGGTGGGTTTGGGGTTTGTTTTTGTTTTGTTTTTTAATGAATAACAAGTCTGGACGTTTGGGAATGCAGGCCCTGCCCTTCACTAGAGGACGGTCGCATCAGCCCTGAACCAGAGGCATGACCTCCAGGAGGGTCAGAACTCCAAATGCCACCAGATCCTTCTCCCCAACACTCCAGGGCCAGGTAAAGGCACCCTTCCTGGCCCCTTATTCTCTGGGGCTTCAAGAAAGAGTCAGACAGTCCTCGAAATCATGAATTATTCCTAAGCATTCACAATGTGTGGTGCGCTATTCAGGGTCCTCGGTGACAAGTTTCATGAACAATATTTTCCTGGAACCCCACCATGAGACAGCGAAGAACACCGACGGAGTGGCTTCCGACCCCTGCTCCACTGCTCGCTGGCGGCGTAACCCTGGACAGTCGCTTGTTCTCAGTGCCTCAGAGCCCTTCCTGCAAAACAGAGCTAACAGAAGAATCCACCACACCTGAGTCATCGTGGAGCTTAAGGAGGATAATAGAGCTGTCTGTGAAAGCCCCTAGAACTGTGCCTGCCCCACAGCAAGTTCTCTGGAAGTGCCTCATTATCTACACTCTCCCAGGGAGAAAAAACAAGGCTCCAAACAGTTCATCACCAGCTCAAGATTACCTGCCTTAAGTGACAAGCTGGAGCTTACACCCAGAACTCTCCGTAAACACACACAAGATTTGATCAAGAGAAAGCAAAATAAAAGCCTCTTTAATTTCCTTTTATTGAGGCAGATTTGGAGCTCCTCTGTCCCATTCATTCCTCTCCTTTCCTTCTTCCTTCCCCCAAAAGGTGAAAGGTCAGGTTGTGCAGGAAAGTTGTGTATTGGGATCAGTCTAAGGTTTACAGCCCTCTCACTCCTGAGCTAGTCCTTTCTGTGGGGCTCACTCACCTTTAATCAAATTCTCTGATAACCTCATTATTTCCATTGATCTGTTTAGCAAATACTAATTGAGTCAGCATCCTATTAGGCATGAGATGAAAGGAGATGGTCCTACCCCACTGGGAGACCGTTAGTAGAGTCATTGTTTGCCAGAGGCAATTGAGTTGACAGAGGACATTATTGAATGTTCTTCTCTTAAAAATGGGATAGTTTCTTCACCAGCTGCCCGTCTGGTTAACTTATCCAGAGGACAAGAGAGCAAAAGCCTAGAAGAGATTTATAACGAACCTTTGCAATTTGTCTAACACAACAGCTCACAGTGGAGAAGTGCCAGCCTCCTTCTCTACGGTGCCTCCTGGGGAAAGCATCCCATCGCAAGTGGAGAAGAGCCAGGCTTGGGTGAGATCAACGTGCTGTGCGTCCCAGCTCTGTGGGGCATTGTTGAGCCAGTTATTGAGGTCTCTCAGTCCCGGCTTCCTTAGGAGATTCCTCATGTGAGGCACAAAGGAGATGGGTGGCGAAACACTTACCATAGGATTTGACACCTGGTGACTTGTAATGTTATCGCAGGCAACTTGGAACAAAAGGTGACTTGCAATGTTATCACAGGGACAAGGCAAATTTCTCCCACGGTAGTGGAAGGGTGCCTGCACAGTCCAAGGGTTCAGAGATAGCGCGTAGGCAGATGCAGAAAGAGCTCCTTCCCTTAGAGAGCCGGATGGGGACACACACATGGCACCCACAAGCCATTATACATAAGATAGTAAGGGCATGAATGGACAGAAAGACAGGGGGCTATGGGATCTCACAGGAAGCACAAATACCTTGCAAGCTTTCATTCACATGTTTAATGAATAACTGCTATGTCCAGGGGTGTCCAAGCTGTGGTCTGCAGGCCGCATGTGTCCCAGGATGGCTATGAACATGGCCCAATACAAAATCATAAATTTACTTAAAACATTGTGAGATTATTTTGTGGTTACATGTCACAATGTATTTCATGTGTGGCTCAAGACAACTCTCTTCTTCCAGTGTGGGCCAGAGATGCCAAAAGGTTGGACACCTCTGTAGGCCCTGTTCTGGTTTTGGGAGCATGAAAGTGGACAAGGCAGACAAGGTTCCCACTGTCAAGGAGCTTACATGCCTTATAAACAACAACAACAACAACAACAAAATCATTTTTCTATCTAATACAATAACTTCTAAGAAGGTTAAATGTTATGGAGACCGTGAAACAGGACATTTAATAGAGTATAACAGGTTTATTAAGGAGGAGTGCCTGCTTGAGACTAGGTTGTCCTGGAAACCCCAGTGACATTTAAACTGCCATGGGGGTGATGCAGAATGAGAAGAGCATTCTGGGCAGAGGGCAAAGGCACTGGTGTGGAGGCCCTGGTACGGGGTAAAGGGTAACATGGCTGGGGCGACTGAGTGACCAGCGATGGCCTGGCCAGACGTGTGGCCTGTCAGCCAGAGAGAGGTTAGAATTCTTCCTGAGTATGTTTGGAAGGCACTGGAGGTCTTTAAGAAGAGGGAGTGGCATGATCAGATTCGGGTGATAATGAATCTGACCCTTCCGGCTGCTCTGTGGCAGACGGACTGTGGGGGCACCAATGGGGAGGCCATGGCAGTGCATCAGATCAGAGAGCTGGTGGCTTAGACAAGGCTGGCAATGGAGACAGAGAAGGGGTCCGATTGGGGGTTCATTTGGGAGGTAGGGTAGGCTAGACTTTCTGACAGATGGATGAAGGGGTTTGAGAATGAGAGTACTCGGAAGAGAAGTCTTACGTGTTCGGCCTGGGCAGCTGGGAGGGTGGGGGTGTCACTCAGTAGGGTGAGGGAGGAGGGAAAGGACGGCCATGTGTGGGCTGGGGGATGGCTCACCAGTTATGATTGCTATGGAATGGAACTTATTGGCAGCCACCATGGGAAGTTTGTCTTCCCCCGCAATGAGCTGAGAGCCGCTGGAGGACTCTGCTGCATCTCACCAGGGCCCTGCCAGCGCCTCCACTTATCAGGGGCTGTAGTGTGGCCCTGGGACCTACACCACCTGACCTCCATCGCCTCCTTGACCTCCCCCAGCGGGGCTCCTCCTTGCTCACTGGTGACCATCCTGCCGTTCCTAGGCACTTCTAACCCTGCTCCTGTCTCGAAGAGTGTGCCAGTGCCATCGTCTCCCTGGCTGTCCCCTCCACCTCCTTCAAATCTCTGTCCACATGTCACCTTCTCAAGGTGACACCCTGCTCCTCACAACATTGAAAACTCCGACCTGCCCTCATGCCAGCCCTCTCTGCCCCTCACACCAGCTGTTTTTCTCCAAAGTACTTGCCACACACACCCTGATACACTAACAGCTCTCTCATCGGTTTACACATTGTCTGCCCCCTCCCTCTTGGGATATAAACTTCACAAGGACAGGGATTTTTGTCCACTTTTTTCGCTGCTGTATCCCCAGAGCCTAGAATGGTGCCTGGCACATAGCAGGTGCTCAGAAAATAGTGCATGTGGGGTAAATTACATTATGTTATCTTTCTTCTATAAAGGCATCATTTCAGTGTCAATATTTATTTGATTTAAATGGGAAGTAAGGAGGAGGGAAGACGTGTTCCAAGTCCTGTCCTGGGTTGATGACTCATTTCCCAGGTCAGCCAGAACAGTTGATCATTCCTACCATTGTCCCCATTTTACGGTGGAGAAAACAGAGGCTTCCTGAGATTCTAAAACGTAGTGGGACTTAGTGAGGTTCTAATTCTTCTCGTGTCTTAGAGAAGCCAAACTTGCACCAGCTGGTTAGGTCACCAGCCAAACAGGTATGATCCAAGCAGGACCCAGTGTGTTTTCTCACACGCACGCCCACGTGTCATGTGTCAGAGCATGGGGACTGGATTTCCTATGAGCACAGATTTTAAAAGTCCTGTCATTCATGAAAGATAAAGCTGTGAGTAATCTCTGTGTGGGACTCTGTGGAGACAAGGAATCTTCTAGTCACCAGTACAGGCTCCTGGACTTTGGTTTGTCTCTTGGACACTTAGTAAGCATTTACTGTATACTGAAAAAGTACACACACAAGAAATTCATGGCAGTGGTCATCAAAAGGCAGAAAGAACCCAAATGTCCATCAGTAGGTGAATGGAAAAAGAAGTCGTGATACATATGCACAATGAAGTATGATCGACCGTAAAGTAGGAGGAAGGCATGATACATCCTGCAATGTGGATGAGCCTCAAAAACATCATGCTGAGTGAAAGTAGACAGACACTAAAGGTCACATGTTGTGTGATTCCACTTATAGGAAATGTTCATAAATGCATGGAGACAGTAAGTAGATTGGTGGTTGCCAGAGGCTGGGCTGAGAGCAGTGAGCTCTTCGTGAGTATGGGTCTCAACTGCATGTGAGGGAAATGGTTTGAAATAGATAGAGTGCTGTTTGTATAACATGTGAATGTACTAAATGCACTGAATTGTTCACTTTAAAATAGTTAATTTTATACTATGTGAATTTTACCTCAATTTTTTATAAAAGTACAATGCATCAATTTGTTCAAGGTATCCTCACAAAAATTCTCTAAATTAAATACTAATTGTATTATTCACATGAGAAAACTGAGTCCAGAAAACTAATGGACATGGTCAAGGTTGCACAGATCGTGGACCTGAAGCTGGGGTCTAGTCGAATCCAAAGCCTTGGCTATTTGGAAGGACCAGCCACAGGGCCCTCACAGTCACTTGTGGGCCCTGAGAACAGAGGGCGACCTGGGGAGAGCTAAGAAAGAGAGCAGCCCAGGCAGAGGAGGGCTCAAAGCAGAAGGCTCTGGGGTCTCTTTAGGGTCCCAGCTTAGCATCAGTAAAACTCAGAGTCTTGAACCTTTTGGATCCTGCTGCTTTTGCCCTGTGGTGTGACTTTGCTCCTCAGCTTTCCTGGGTTCCTCATAACTCTTTGCAGCAGGGAACAGATAAGAACCATGGATAAGGGGTGAGATGGGGCAGACAAGGGGCGGACGAGGAATTAGAAGGATACCACAGCACAGTACACCAAAGCCTGATACCCAATATCTCTATCCTCCTTCCTTAAAACATCTTAAGTCTTTGAGTCAGAAACACAGCACTTGAGGGATTTGAATATAAACATATTTTGAAAAAAAAAAGAGTACGTTTTAGGGAGTTCCATCTCAGAAGAAATGAGTACGGTGTCATTCAGCTTGTCGGAGGAGCGGAGTGCCTAGTGGGTGGACAGAGATGAAAGGATGGAAGGGAGTGTGGCAGAATGACACAATAATAGGGCTAATGATTTCAACATTTGAAAAGCTTAGCAGCCCTTAGTAACACTAGAGACAAGCTCCAGTGGGAGGCTTTAAAAATACCCACTTTGACAGTTTCTGCACTTTTTGAGCCTCTCCTGTTTGTTTCCTCTTCAAAGCTTGTTAGCACCTCCTGTTTGGAAGACTTTGGTCATCTGAGGATAGTGGTGAGGGCTGGCTGCAGGGGGCCGACCCCGGGCCAGTGCTAGGGCTCTTCACAATTCAGTGTGAGTTTGTTTATGGAGGTGGAGGCAGGAAGGACAGGGAAGGCTGCAGAGGATGCCTGAAGACCCTTTACTGATGCCCTAACCAAAGCCCACCATCATAATTTCCTGTGCAAACCCCTTTAAAAAGCAAAAACCAATGTGTAGAAGAAAAGCAAGCATTGGTGATATCGGTGAATTCTCCAGAAGAGCCAAGGTATTTCTGGAGAAGAGTGAGGACTCAATCCACTCCTCCTACTATGCAGAGCTAAACTTCAAGAAGATGAACCCTATAATCATGAGACTAACAGATTCAGCTCCTGGGAGCGTGTCTAGGGAGTGGCTTTGCCTTTTGAAAAATCACGAAGCTCTGGTCCACAGAGCTGTTAAAGGGCCATACAGAAATGAAGTCTCCACTTACACTGCGACAGCCCAAAGCAACAGGTCCAGGAGTGCCGACTTCCTCCTGAGCCCCAGAAGGACGCTCAGGGCCACCCCTTGAACACGGACAGTGTTGACTCAGTCCTCACTGTTGGCCCCAGGAAAGGACCAACCGGCATTTCTGGCTGAGTCAGCTGGGTCACTCCTGTTGTCCCACTCATTCACACCAAGGAAGAGGTGGCTGAAAGCTTTAAATATGCGAAGGATGCAACTGTCTGGTCCTCAGTCAGCTTAATTAACATGGTCATTGAAGAAGATCAAAAGGCCCAAGAGTCTGTTTACAGATTTACAAGCTACGCAGGTTTTCAGGCCTTCTCCGCTCTCCGCTCACTCACTAGCTCAGATCATTGTGGGTTTCTCTTGGTTTTGAAACACCGAGGATTAATTTAATAAGTTACTAAAGTCACATCTGGGGGAAATTATATTCAGCTGTGTGAGATAAAGGCCATTGTATAACTATTTTCTTCAGACATTCTCTGTGCTTTTTCTCTTGAAACAACATTCCCTGATGTTTTAAATATAGTATTAAAATCTAAAAGTAAAATATTTCTTGAAAAAAAGAGATGAAAAGAATTGAAATGAAATGGAATGCCAAGAGATGTGTGTGTGAGACAATATCGCATGGGGACTGTGGGCAAGTGCATAATAAATGAGGCAACGGCCCTCTAGACGTTGTTCACGTCTCCAGAAATGTTCCTTTCGATCCTCACCTGAACTCTACATTTTGGCAGTTACAATTCAGGCTTTGGAGGCAGAACGTCTAGGTTCAAGTGCCTCGTCTGACACTTATTAGCTGTGTGACTTTGGACAAACACCCAGGCTCTCTGTGCCTCACTTTTCTTCTCAGTGAAAGGGGACAATACCACCGTGCACTTGACTGGTGTCTTTGAACATGCCGTGTACGCCGTGCACACGGAACAGGGGCTGGTCCGGCACACAGCCAACAGAGGGCTGCTACATTACATTTTCATTGTTTTATAATTTTTTTTTAATTCATGAAGCATTTCTATACAGAAACACTGTCTCCCCCTCAAAGGCCTAAAGAACCTACCTAAGTGGGACCTTTCAGCTCTTAAATGCATATTCAGTGTTCCCTGCCAGGAACAGACTACCACTTCAAATACATTTGGGCTGAAAAAGAAAAATGTATGCAATGTTGTTCTAACCTTTTCTTTAACAGTTGAAATGGTAATTGCTTTCTAGACAATTGCATTTTTCATCACAAATACTGCCACAGGAAGCAGATGCAGATTTCAGTTAGGATGATAGATTCAAAAAAGCTTTAGGTGGTCAACTGTTTGTTCTTGAGCCCCAAGGAAGGTGCCAACATGAAGCCTGATAATAATAACAGTAACAGTGATTACTATCATTTTTAAGGCCCTACTTGATGCCAGGCCCTGTGCTAGGCATCTTCTATGCATATCTCTACACATAACTCTAAGCTACTTATCAACTCCAGGAGGCAGATGCTATTAGCCCCATTTGGCAGATGAGGAAATGGGCCCAGAGTTGCTAAGTGGCACTAAGTGCCTGAATCTGGTTCCAACCAGACCCATCTGGCTTCAGAGTCAGCGTTTCTTCCAGTCCACGGGGTATCCAACCCGCTCTTGGTCCTTTTCCCTATAATTTCTGAGACCAAGGGCAGTACATTTCAGGATCGTATCATCTGCCAGAAAGATCTTCTCAATATCCACTGTAAATCTCATCCACTATAATTTATGCCTCTGCTTTGAGGCCTCTCCCTGTGGTTTTGACACCCATTCCCCCATGGTGATCTCACAGGGTGTTCACTTGGGGACATTGAGCTCTGTCTAGAGATATTTCGGGAGTCACCACTAGGGGAAGGAATATGCTACAGGCATCTAGTGGGCGGAGGCCAGAGCGGCTATTAGACAGCCACCACAACAAAGAATTAACTGGCTCGTAAGGTCAATAGGCCACAGTGGAGAAACCCTGAAAACAGAACTCTTGATTTCTGCGCACCAAATCCATTACTCCTCTAGTCTTCCCGTTCTCTATAAAAGATATCATCACTCACAAGTTGCTCAGACCCCAAACCCAAGAGTTTGCCTTGATTTGTCCCTTTTTTCACCGTTTTTTACATAAATCTTGCTGTCACTACTAGAAAAAAATTAATTCTGTGATACATGACTCATATTTCAACCTCCCTCAGTGGTTCAGTCACTTCATTACAATATCTATCCACTCAGTCAACAAATGACTATGGGGACATGACCAAGTGTCCAATAACCATATCTGCCTTCACTGCAACTTGCACAGTTTCCTAACTTTGCAAACTTTCACACAGATTCAGCTTACCACCAACAAGCAAGTCTCCTAAAGGTGTTAAAAGTTTTGCAAAATGCCAAATGAAGAAAAGTTTAAAGCTAAAGCAAATATTTACTGGCACAAAGTGCAAAGAAAGTCAACCAAAGGAAATTCACGACAGGCTTCGATGCCCAGATTGTTATCACGAGTTCTGTGCCTACCCAGGCTGCGTGGGGTGTTGGAACCTGCCTCGATCCTTGTCTTTGGGGTGCTTAGAGTCTATACAAAGAAGACTGTGTAAGGAGAACAGAGGTTATTGAAACAAATCCCAGAAATCCGAAGTCCAGTTGAGTGCTGCCTGCCGATTGACCCCTAAGAAGACCCTCATCTCTCCCAAAGGGGTCACCACTGTTCAGATCTGCAGAGAGGCCTCAGTGTGGCCACAAAGGTCATGGCACTAAAAGGAAGCCAAGTGCTTCATACTCTGCTCTTCTTTTTCTAAGATATGGAGCAGTTGCCTCTTGTGCTTCATCCATTGGGTTGAGCTGCTCCCAGAAATCCACTGAGGAGTTCTTTTAAGTGGCCACCCCAACAATGATATACAAATTGGCTCGAGGCCACTAGATAGGCCATCTCAGGAAATGATTGAAGGCACAATTCTGCCTTCCAGGCCCAGTGGTACTGAGCTGGCTAAGGAGAGCACTTCCATACCCACCTTACACCAAAGACCCATGGAGTGCAGACACCGAATCATGTTTTGGCAAGTGAGCCAGCTCCAGACATCTATCTACCCTCTACGGGAGTGAGCGGGGTCTAGAGAGGCCTAAACATTTTTTTCAACTCTGTAGATGTGGAGTCATGGGTTAGAATCCTGGGTTAAGTTACAACATAACCTCTATAAGCCTCATTTTTCTCATTGGTAAAATAGTAATACCTACTTGAGTTCTTATGAGGATTCAGTGAGCTATGATATGTAAAGTACTTCTAATTGTACTTTATGGAAGTATTATGTATAATTTCACAATTATTACTATTATTACAGCCTTTATCACAGAGTTTGGCACATAATAGACACTCAATAAATATTAACCAATTGTGACCTAGGCCTAGGGTAGACCTGAAAAAATCTTAGGTGATCATATCACACCCTGAGATGCTGGGATTCATTTAAAGATTGTATATAATCATTAGAAAGAGACATGGGGAAAAAACAAAAGCTCATATTTTCAAAAGGAGCAATAAACATTTATTAGGTGCCTACTGTTTGCAAGGCAGTAAAGACAATGGGGACTTAGATAAAACTCCTGCTTTCTTAGTGGATCTTAGTAACTGTAGGGTCACACCTTTGAAACCCCCCTTTGAAAATTTACCTAACTGTATCAGCCCTTTAATAATAAAACAAAACTGTCCTAGTTCTTGGCAATATTTTCCTCTGCCCTGGTTACATCATAAAGAGTGGAAGCACGGCTAGACCCCGTCAACTGGGCGTGCGGACTTCACCGGCCTGGCCACACTCCCATCTCTCCCAGAGGTGGTCATCGAGGAGCAGACAGACGCTTTGATAAAGGTGGGAGTGTGTGCTAGACCTGCAGAGGATCACGACTGAATTTGGACAGGATGAGCAGAAAGATAAGAGCAAGGCATTGTGTTCCTTGTTTTCCTTAAAAATAAGAAGTGTCCAAGATAGCTGGAGAGACGCATGACAGGGGATCTCTGCCTAACTCCTTTTTTTTGTAGTGAAATTTAGTCTTCTTATCAAGTCAATTCCAAAGGTTCTCCTGTGACCATCATCTCTGGAATTTAACCCCTACCTGACTGTGCTTGCTCAGCATGACTTATCTAACCTACATCTGTCTGAGAGAGAAGGCCGGCACCAGGCTGAATGGAAGGCAGGTAGAGCATCTCCACTTGTTCCGTGTCCAGATTGTGAAAGTGTCAGGGGACTGAGCCAGCTGGTTTGGGTTGAAGACCCACCACAGGCTGGCCTCATAGACAAGACATCTTGACAGGCACTGCAGGGCCTCGCTGTTCTGAATTGTCTCAGCAAACCACCCAGGCCTCGCAGCCTGCAGCCACCCAGCCTGTCTGCACGCTTACCACTCTCTACCCTAGGTACCCCTGAGTCCCCACCCCTCACCCCCCACCACCCACGCCTCCTTTCATCCCTCCCCACCTTTGCCCACAATGCTCCCTCTGCCAGAAATGCCCTCTCCTTTCTTCAGACTTGAATATCTGCTGAGCTTTTGAGACCAGACTGGAGCCTTGTCTTCTCTTTTCTCCCGCCCTAATGCCCTGGGGCAGAGTAAGGCCCCCCATCACTGGCTGTCTTTCCCTCTGGGACGCTGAGTGCACAGTCCCCTATTATCTCTGTGCACAGGCGTTTCTCCCACTAGCGTGAGTTCCTGGAGAGCTGGAGATGTGCTTGACTGATTTTTGTATTGGGTTGGTCAGAAAAGTCCATGTAGTTTTTTTCGTAAAAATAAAAGACACATTTTTCTTTTTCACCAGTAACTTTATTGATCTGGATATTGTGAGTATGTTAACTATCTCCCTCTATTGACTTCTAGTGGGTAGAGGCCAAGGGTGCTGCTGAATATCTTCCAATGCCTAAGACAGCCCCACAGCAAAGAACTGTTTGGCCAAAATGTCAATAGTACCAAGAAATTTCACAAAGCACTTTTGACACGTTCGATCAGTCATAGCACCAATTGAATGTCAAAATATTTGAACACACAGTGCACAAATTTTTTTTTGCATTTCAGTTGCCTTTTTATCTTTCTTGAAATAATAAGGCATGATATGCCAAGATGTTGCATATTTTCTTCCATTTTCAATATTAAAGTGGCTGCACAAAAATTCACCAATTTTGATGTTTTTTTTAAATGCACACTGATATGAAAGCTGTCACAATACAATCTAACAAAATTGTTTTGAATGAAGTTAAAGACAACTAAGCACTACTAGAGACATTGTACAGAAAAAACTAAATGAACTTTTTGGCCAGCCCAATAATATCTGCTATACGGGAGGCTCTCAATAAATGAGGACTGAATGGATAACTGAATAGATAAGCAACATCAGTCTCAGATTGTTAACTGAAGTTACTCTTCAATGGGCTCATAGAAAGACTTGAGAGGTCATTTTACCTCATCCTTGGGTAAGTTACTTAACCTCTCTGTGTCAGATTCTTCATCTGAAGATGCAGGTAATAGAGTGACATATTTCATGGAGGGCCATGAGCACCAAATGTTAGTGTATATAAGGCAGTAGAAGAGCGCTTAGCATATAGTAAATGTTCAACGAACGTCAGAGTTTATCACTGTCATTGAGAGACACCACGAATGCCCTGCCCAGAGGTGTACCCATCTTATCCCACCTCCACCCCTGTCCCCACTGCTGTGAGGGTTGGCTGCAAATGTCCCCATCTGTAGCTTTTCTTTGGAGACATGCCCTCAGATGAACTGACCCTCTGGGCACCCCTCACCTGAATTGCCTCTCTGCACCTCAGCCAATGTCCAATGACATGGGGTACAAAGGTTGGGCCCTAACTTAAGGTAGGATAAACTGCAAGGTTCAATCTGTGCTCCAGAGCACCCTGTAGGAGCAGACTCAACTGGAACAACTGAGTAGATTCCCCTCCCCCTCCTTCACCCTCTTCTCCTGAGTGCATCCCCCAAGAATTCACTTACACCAGGATCCCTGTCTCAGACCCTGTTCCTAGGCAGCCCAATCTCCACAGTCATCATCCCCACTCTTATCATCCAGAGGAGAAAACAGGCCCAGAGTGGCTGCTAGATAGATCCAAGGCCCGAGGCTAGGAACGGACCAGCTGGAGGTCGGGCAGTGACCAGGAGTTAGTTTGCTATTTCAGAGGCGTGCGTGTTTCTGAGTCTCCAACAAGTTTTTGTTTAAGAAACCAAAAGCAAATGAATTAACAATCAGCCAAGGAAACAACAAAAAGTCTGCCATACCTGAGCACGTGCAGAAAGTCGCAGCCTTTGGGCCAGTGGGGGAGGGCAGGGCAGCCTCACTTGAGACCAGATATCCTGGGATGAGTCCAGACCAAGGGTGGTGGGAGGCCCTCAAGCCGGCACAGCACGTAGGGGTGGCAAATGGAGACAGGACCATGCTCCTGCTTGCCTTCGCCTTACTGCACACCCCCTTGTGCCAGACAGACCTCCTCTCTCACCCCTCTCCCAGGCCCACGAGCCCTCCACTGAGCTCTTTCCTGTGAGCCCGCAGCCCCAGCTGAAAATCACCTTCACCTGATGACCCCGTGGAGGTTATCAAGTTCCGCCCTTGGTCAGGACAGCTTTTCACTTGAGACCACGAGGGCTTCAAGGGCAGGATTCTGCGTGATTCTTTGACCTACCCCACAGGGGAACTGCTGTGGTGAGGGAGAGTAGCTCAGTTGGTTAGAGCATCATCCCCATATGCCAAGGTGGTAGGTTCAATTTCTGGTCAGGACACGTACAAGAATCAACCAATGAATGCATCAATAAATGGAACGACGAATCAATGTTTCTCTCTCTCTAAAACTCAATAAATAAAAAATACAAAAACTAGTGAAAGACACTTGCTACTTGGCAGCAGTGAGGTGGGGATCATTGTCCCAGTTTTCCTCGTGAGTGAGGACTGCCAGCAGGCCTCAACCTTCACGGTCTCTCAGCTGCCGCAACTCGTGAAGCTGGGTTCAAACCCACGTCAGGCCACACTCAAAGTCCAGCTGTAACAGAGCAGGGAAAGGAAAACCTCCTGCAGGTGAGGGGTTAAAAACGTTTGATATAATGAGATGAATATTCTGATGGGCAAAGGGGCTCATGCGAAAGCTTTGCAGGGCCTGGGGCAAGAGTTCTTTTTAGATCCGAAAGGATTTTTTTTTTCCTAATTAGAAGAGTATACCTACTAGTAAGAGTTTGACTGTTCTTTCAGACATCATTTAATAGATGTACTACATGGAGAGACCAATAAATGACGGACAAAATACACACAAATCTGCAAAAGAATTGTTATAGAAATAAGAATGCAAAGAACTACATTAAATTAACAGTGGATTTCTGATGAACTGTCTTTAATAAGCAAGCACTTCTCCAATTACAGAAGTAATGCACGTGTGTTATAACCGGGGGGAGGGGCGCCACGATGGCACACGGAACATAACCCTCCATAACCCTTTTATATCTCACTGTTTTTCTCTTTGTCCTTCTAGCCTCCTGCACCTGTTGGGTTCAGACTCTTCTGGGACCGTTGTTTTCACTCATTATCAGATTGTAAATTTGGGAGAAGAACTGAGTGACTATTGTGTACTCCATCACACAGCCTATAATTGATTGTTCTGCCCACGTTTATTTCCTAAGGAGAATCTTTTAAGAAAATAAGGTGGACACCCAAACAATCTGTCGACCTTTCTATAAAAATCTCTCTGTCCTTTCCTTAACCCCTCTTGTAGATGATTGTGCATCTGAGTCATCTTGGGAGGATCCAGTGCCTTTTCCCCATTAGCACCAGGACTTTGTTAAAGACCATTTTAGTGACACTTCTTGGTGCTGTTTCAACAAATGAAAAGATTGTTTATTTTGTGCTCCTCGAAGCTTTGTATAAATCCAGCAAGACCCTATTTTCCTGCGGACATGAGCTCCTCACATTTCAGAGAGACTTGGTTTCTGACGGATCTCTAGCTTTTTGGAAGTGCTCTCTGATATGTTGATTCTGAACTGCTGTCACACCACAGCCGCGCTCGGGTTTCTGACAAGTCCGATTGTGTTTGTTCAGCCAGAACGCCCGATCAGCAGAACTGTCCCTGGCGGTCCCTGGAACCACAGGCAACGCAGCTAGATGGCGCTCACACCCGCACATTTCTGCGCGATTGGGCGGGAGTGCGCCATGTTTGCCCTTCGCACCCAAACTTGAGCAGCTTACAGTCGTGGGGGAAGGGAGAACAATATATTTGGGAACATGAAATACCTGAAAAGAAATTGTAATATACTCGTTTTCTAAATAAAATGAGCATGTAATGAACATAGCATGCCAGATACTCTTCTAAGCCCTAACCTCTCCCCCCAGCACCCCTAAGAGACAGGCAGAGTACAATTAAGGCCTCACTTTTCAGATCAGGTGCTGAGAGACCTAGTAATTTTCCCAAGGTCACAGGGGCAGAGGCAGAAGTCAAATGCAGACAATATGTTCCAAAGCCACTTTTAAGCACCATGAACTGGCCGGAGAAGAACGCTAAGTAGGTGGACATCAAAGGGAGAGTCGTTAGCCCGAGGCAGCAAGGAGCACAGGGGGCCACATTATTTACTTTCTACAGGAAACTGCATTGAAAATTATTTCCCCGTATGTTAACTATTACAGTTGCTTTTAAATTCAGTAATTTTTATGACAATAGTATAAGAGAATATCAAAAATTGTTCCACTGTGGTCAAGGCAGATTCAGGTTGTGTGGGTCTCGAACTTTACATATGAGGGGTCTCTTAAAGAAAAATAATTAAAACTAGAATACAAAATTAGGTGTGAAAGTGAATATGTATTTAGATTGAATAAAGAAACCACAACAAGTTACACATTTTTTACAAGCTGACAAATGCCACACACAGAAAATCATGAACTATTGCATACCACACCTCTTCAATACTCTTTTACCTGTTTTTGGTGCACACTCCTTGTATGGTTATCTCTTCGTGTGACAACAATTCTGTAACATCATTTTCATGGAAAAAAGAAAAAGCAATTCAAAGGATTTTTTTAAGTGCTGCTATGTTAGATTGAGCTACATAATTATTTAATCAAATTCCCCGTAAACTATGGACAATAACTTATGGATGAATATGCGTGGGAGTTTGGTCACAAGAACACTTAAGTTGCTTTGCTGTGATTTCAGTGCTTCTGAATGTCATTTTCTCTGGAATTGCCAGGCTTCTTCAGAATAAAGTGTCCTCAGATATGCTAAGACTGATCCATCATGTTGGGAGGCATTAAAATGCTGCTTCGCAGTTCATAGCATTGCTCCAGTTTCGTGCCCAGGGCACACAGGAACTCTGGTCAGCTCTATTTCGCACTGATTCTCATTTTAGAAGCGTGGCAGTGTTGTGTGCCACAACTGTACGCACTGCACTGTTGAGTATGTTCCTAAAGGCAATGTCTGTCCTGACCAGACATAAGGAGAGCCAAATATTCCACTTCTCATTTTACACATCTGATGGTTAAAAGAACATCCCACAGACTAACTTCTGTTTCCGCACATTTTGACTCCCTCTTCTCCGCCCACACACTTTCAGTGTCGGGCATAGCAAGACACATTTATGTTGCAGTGGGACCCAGGATGCCAGGTGAGTATGCACTGAGGACATCAGGAGTATTCCTGGAAGCCGTTCCCACCCTACAATAGCTAGTATGGAAGGGAGCATGAACCACCTGACTAGACCCATTGATCCACCAAAAAAGAAATCAACTCAACTTATTCCCAGCTGGAGTCCCCCAAATGCTCAGGGCCTCTTCGTTGCCACAAAGATCCCCAACAGAAAAGTGATGGAGGGGGAATTCGAGTGGGAGACCGCATTTTTAGCCTATTGTAATGAAAATATCTTACTTTTGCAATTTTACCAAGAGCGCACGCGAACCCGTGCACGAACCACATCATTGGAATTCACCCTTACAATGAACAAGTTCTACAGCTTAAGCTTCTTTCACTTGGCAGTAAATCTGCCCTGACTGTGGTAAAGATGATGATTGCAACAAGAACTGAGATCATGGATAAATTAGCATGGACTGAAGTTGTCAAGAGAAACTTCACATAGGAGGCAGGCACTGAGCTAGGCCTTGGACCACTGGTAGGATTCAAAAGACAGAGGGAGTAGGAAAGACCTAAGCCACAAGTTTCTTCAGGCTGCCAAAAAGTAGACACGCATATATGTGGATGTAAAATGTGTTCTCCTGCCAATGAAAACATTTTTCCATCACTGGCTAAGAGCTACCTAATCAGAGCCAATGACAATACATTTATATATCACTAAAGAATGAGAATTGAACTTTCTTCCCAGCACCCTTTCCCCATCTCAGTCAGCAAATAATCACTCCTGAGCCAGGATCAACCAGGCTGCAGGCATTTGGCACCCATGTGTCCTCCATCTCCCTCATTCCAACACAAGGATCCAACAACACTGGGGTTATAGCCCAGGCAAAGGGGAAAGGAGGGGCGAGGAACTGGCCAGAGCAAAGTTTCCTGGATAGACTCAGGAAGCAAAGCCTGGTGAATGCCCGCTCACGCAGTGTGAGGAAGGAAGGTCCGTTGCACAACTTTCTTTCCCTTTCTTTTCAACATCTTCTGTGCCATTACATCCCTGGAGGAAGGGAAATGTTTCCTGTCAGAGGTGTGGCCTGCCAGCCACTTGGAAGCCTGGATGTTGATCTTGGCCATGGACTTTTGCCTGTGTCTTTAACACACTGCATTTAATTCTCAGTTTTGTTCCTCCTCATCCCAGATTATACTCCAGAATATCAGCGAAATGCTCCAAGGAGGACCAGAAGTGCAAGACTCTTTATACTTCAAGGAACTCTGGGTCAGACAATAGCCACAACCAGCAGCACTGAGGTCTTTCCATTAAACACCCAGACAGAAATGTTGTTCAGCCCCACACACTTGTTCCACATCTGCTCTATGCCAGGTAATCTCTGAGAGGCTAGAGTAATGGAGTAGATTTGGGTTCCCAAATTCCCCCTTTCCCTTTCAGATCATAAATGTAATTACCCTCTTTTGGTTTCCCACAAGTTGATGTCTAGTAAATTTGCAATGTGTCTCCTGCCCAGATACCACACTGACTCTGGAACACAGCTGGGTGAGTCCCAAGTCAGCCTTGCTGCTGCGGGCCTGGCGGTTGTTCACTGCTAATAAAACACCACACTGCTGATCAACTAGCTCAGTGTGCACTTAGTGCATGCGAACACAGGCATGTGGAAAGAGAGATGGTTAAGGAACAACTAACAAGTGCCAGGTTAAATTTATTTCAGGATATGGTTTAAAATACACATCCAAAGCACTTTCCCCTTGACTTTAATTTTGGCATCCAAAACCACTCATTGAATAATTTTTGCTTTTCCTTTGTGATGCTCACATAATTCTATATTTAATTGTTACAATGTGTAGACCTACGTCCAGCTCGCTAGCCAGTTTCACCAGCCTAAAATTACACTGCTTTAACTCATCTCTACCCTCCCTCGAGGAGCTTGAGCTCTGCACAGGGAAACAATACTTATGCCTCTGACACAAGCGAGTGCTCACAGCCAGTGCTCAGAATGGCTTGTGGAAGCAGTAAGTTCAAATTCAATGTACAGGGACCACCAACCAGCTTCTCTATAAACTGCTCACTACTCTATTGAAATGGTTCCAGTCTCCCCAATACACATGCACACACACGCACGCACACACACACACACACTTCTACTGTTGCATAATCTTGCTCTTGTTTTCACATTGGCCACATAAAAATTGTACAGAGCAAAACAGTGTGGTGACCTCACCCAACCTGCTTACAAATGAAGAGCTAGTCATTCAAGCAATTGCTTCTGTTTTATTTTTGGAGGGGGAAAAATAAAGCAGAGTGGGAATAATATCAGATATACAGTTTCTAGAAATTTGAAGCCATGGAAGCTGAAACAACTGGAATTTAGGGAATATTTTTTCACTGCAACTTTACTGGTTTAGAAGAACAAGAATGTATTCTGTATTATCAGACCATTTATGAACCTAATTATATTTGGCACTTCCAGAGGTGTAAAAAATTTGATTTAAGAAGACAAGGCTTCTCTCATTCTCCTGTAGATCAGGAGGCAAGATAGATACCACCCCCTCCCCCCCACCCCACAACACACACACACCCACCCACATACATTTTTTTCCAATTAAATTTTTCTGATTTTAAAAATTCTAAAATTAAGATGTTTCCCAATGATCTAAGGTTAATTCTGGGCCTCCAGAATGCTTACCAAAAATACTACTTCTTCATAACCCAGCCTGTCCCTCATTCTCACCTATCCATGCCTCCCCCTTTAGGGTGGAGCCTGCCTGGACTTTGAGGAGTGACACACAGACTGAGCATGGCTGAGGTGTCCCCCAAACCTTCCAAGTCTTAGATAACTTTCTCTAAAGTTGTGATTGGTCCTAATGGAACTTGCCCTCAACCAGTGTGGCTAAAATGTTGGGGTGTGTCCGAATCACCTACTGAATCAGCTGTGCAGGAGTGGAGCCCAAGCAGGCCGATTCTCACAGGCTCCCCCGGGTACCGGTGCCTCCAAGTCTGAGGAACCCCTGCTAGACCAGACACTCACCAAAGCACAGGAGCTCTTGATTCATTCTTGTGTCCCAGGGCTCAGCACAAGGCCAGACATGTAGTAAGAACTTAATAAATATTTTCCAAATTGATGGTAATTAGTACTAAATTCCAGTTGGAATTAAAATTTTATCATTTTTTTACCAAAAACAAATTATTAAAATAGCTTTCAGATACTACCAAACCAAAAAAAAAGGGGGGGGGGGATACTCACAACTTGATTTCAAAGAAAATACTACAAAAATATATTTTAAAAATTTTACAATTATCATTATTATTGAGTTGGTCAAAAAGTTTGTTTGTTTTTCCATAAGATGGCCAGTAGTGCTTAGTTGTCTTGAACTTCACTTGAAACAATTTTGTTAGATCGTATTGTGACAGCTGTCATATCAGTGTGCATTTTTAAAACCTTATCAAAATTGGTGAATTTTTATGCTTTATTATTTCGAGAAAGGTACAAACACAACTGAACCACAAGAAAAGATTTGGGCAGTGTTTTAAGAAGGTGCTGTGACTGATCGAGCTTGTCAAAAGTGTTCTGCGAAGTTTCTCGCTGGACGATGCTCCACCGTCGGGTAGACCAGCTGAAGTTGATAGCGATCAAATAGGGACACTAACTGAGAACAATCAGTGTTACACCACGTGGCAGACAGTCAGCACACTCAAAATATCCAAATCAATAAAGTTATTGGTGAAAATGAAAAATGTGTCTTCATTTTAGGGAAAAAAAACACACGGACCTTTTGGCCAACCCAATACATTCTCAGTTGTCAGGAATCCCTGACGACAAGATTCTTCCATGCAGTCAAAGTGAAAAAGGCGTTACTGTTTCACATTGGCCAGAGGTAGCAGGGAATTTAAAAAATAAAAGTTCAGACAATAAAGAGTCAGACATTTTTATATGGATCATTTAAAAATAAGATCACCTTGAGATTATAACCCCTCTTTAGTCCTTTCCTGTCTTTTTTTTTCCTCTCCTGCTCTTTCTCCTTCTGACCTGCAGTGCTCTCTGCCTGTCTGTCTCTCTGGCATCCTCTTCAGCTATCATGCTCTCTCATTGTCCAGGGAGCCGCAGTGAATGATTCAGATGCTCTGGGTGGGTGGTGGAAAGGCTGAGGCCAGGGCTCCTCAAAAGCAGGAAGAATGGATCCAGGGAGACTTGCCCATGGATCCAGGACTTGAATGTGACTAGAGGGAGAGACATCCTAGGACAGCAGTTTGTAAACACTTAAATGCCCTTGGGGAGCTTGCTATTTAAATAGGAGTTCTCTACCAGATTCACTCCAGTCCAGCAAAGGTTCATGGACGTAACAGTGACGGTGAAGGTAACAGAGTTTTCAGACAGACAATCCAGTTTCCAATCTCAGCTCCAAAATTTACTGCCTCTGTGACCTTGGGCAACTGCTTCTCTGTGCCTCAGTTTCCTCATCTGGAAATGTGAACGATAGAGTTGATGTGACTCTTAAACAAGGAAGGATCTGGTGACTCACAAACGTTAGTCATTATTTTTTGGTCATCGCTGTTCTTCTTTTAAAAGTAAATGAAGGGGTGGGCCTGGAGGGGGCAAGAGCAAGCCACCACCTCTCATCACTCTGGGGTTTTACGCTCCTTGTTGGTCTTCATGTCAACGTCGTCACAGCCAGTTCTGTAAGCGGTGTCCAGGGCACGGAGTCCCTTGGTCCCCGTTGGCCCATCGGTTCGTGTACGAAGGCAGTGGCTGCCAACGCTTACCCCAAAACCTCCAGAAGCAGGCGGACATAATTGGTGCAGGTGGAACAACTGTGAAATCCAGACCAGTGGGCTTGGTTAATTAAATCAATGCCGGTAACTGGTTTGTTACCTCACCAAAGAAAAACAGGGGTACGGGGGAACGGGGGGCGGGGCGGGAGCGGAATCCTGGGTCTTGTGAACGAAAAACTCAAGTGCCCTAGTATCATACAGGAGTTACTTATGTTGTCAGTGCCACATTTACAAATACATATACAAGGAAGAGAATGGTACCGGTTGTAAATTCCCGAATAAGCCGCTTTTTTTTTTTTTAACTAATCGAAGATTATTGAGAATTTAAAAGTAAGGTTTAAGAACCCTGGTTGGTGTGGCTCAGTGGATTGAGGGCTGGCCTGTGAACCAAAGGGCCGCCGGTTCAATTCCCAGTCAGGGCACATGCCTGGGTTGTGGGCCAGGTTCCCAGTTGAGGGCACAGGAGAGTCAACCACAGACTGATACTCTCTTCCTCTCTTCTTCCCTCTCTCTAAAAATAAATAAAATCTATTTTTTTTTAATGAGGAAAAAAAAAGTAAATGAAAACAAGAGCTTATAATTTAATTGGGGGCAGTAGGCAGGATAATATAAGCAACTCATTGATTTTTCTTTTTTATCAATCTGATTATTGCTATATTTTTTCAAAAGATTTTATTTATTTTTAGAGAGGGGGGAAGGGAGGGAGAAAGAGAGGGAGAGAAACATCAATAGATTGCCTCTTGCATGCCCACAACCAGAGACCTGGCCCACAACTCAGGCATGTGTCCTGACTGGGATTCGAACTGGTGACCTTTCAGTTCTCAGGACATCGCCCCTCCCACTGAGCCACACCAGTCAGGGCTGATTATTGCTGTTTTTGTTTTTTAAGCTGGACACAGCTTACATATATACATGTAATGGAAGAAATATTTGGGGCACTCTGCCAAGTACTTTAGGTAATTATTTTAATTAATCCTCACTAAACCCTATAAAATAGATATTATTATCTGTATTTCGCAGATGAGGAAACTAAGGCTGAGAGGGGTTAATTAACTCAAAATCCCACAGCTAGTTAGTGGCTGAGCAATGATTTGAGCTCAAACCTGACTCCAATTCTTAAGCCCTTTTGCTACCCAATGAAACAACCAGAGAGTTTCACAAACACCATTCACCAGAAGTTTTAACCCATGGTTACAGCTCCATTGACCTGCAGAATAAACGATTTCCCTGCCAGCCCCCCTCCAGAGCCCACCCAGCTGATTCACCAAGAAACTGAAAAAACAGCATCACCAGAGGTCACAGAAACAGGGGAATCTTGACTGGCAACAACCACCTTGTCCTGTAAGCCTCCAGGGGAGATTAGGTAATCTTTGGCCAACGTGGGGTCCTTAATTGCCAGGATTCGCAGCAACCTGTCAGATCCTGGTGTTCGTTGTGCACTTATGAGTCTCCCACAGACACCCTGTTGGAACTCTTATTTCCCAGCCAGAGAAAAGAGTGGATTGAAGGCTAATCTATCCATTTACCAAACATAACGCCTAAATTTCTCTGCCAGAAAGACACCACTCTGATTTTTTTCTCTCCATTAAATATTCAGCAATGGGCAAGAGTTTTGAGGTCTTGTCCACACTGGCTTAGAAGGTCCCATTCCCCAGAAGCCTTCCAGAGAACTCTGGGAACGAGCGGCTCCTCCGTGAGCATCTTTAACTTACTTCTAGCCAGATTTGGAGGGCATCCAAACTCTTACAACTGGTCTCCTCTTCTCTTTTGGATGCCATCAACCAAGAGGTGTTTAGGAATGTGTTAATAATTCCCAGGAGAAATTGGCCAGGATTACCTAGTCATGACTAATGAAGCTGTCATCCACCATTCCCTCACGCTGTTTAATAATGCCTTCCAAAGAGGGCTCTATGAAGATGGATAGTATTGTGACGCTGCACCCAAGAAACTGGCACCATGTCAATGACAACAGAGGCCAGCTTATTTTGCATGCCACTCTATTTTTCATTATACTTCACAACAACTTGTTATTAAATGAAAATGAATTTGCCATTAGAGACTAGATACTATTTAAAACTGTGTGGCAATGTTTCATGATTCAATGTTGTTGTTTTTTTTTCTTTTCGTAACCAGTGCGGCAGCTATGTGAGTAAATGTCATTCTGTATTAGGTAAGGCTGGATTTTCCAGAACAATCGTAAATATTTTATGGAATTCGATCATTAAAACTTGATGTGGTTTGAAGCTTGGTTTGCAGGATTCTGACTTTGAATTGGCCGTTTAGAAACAGGAAAAATGAAGTAGACTGTCTCCCATGAGTCCTCCCAGAAAACGACATGAAATGGGGACCAGAGAGGGGGTTTCTGGGCAGGAACAATGACTTTCTCCATCAGGGCAAGAAGGCTTTCTGGACAGCAGTCTCCCAGACACCCTGTCCAAAGAGTGTGTGTCAGCTGGGATGGTCAGTGTAGTTTTACAGGGACAAAAAGCCCCCCAAACTTCAGTGGCCAAAAATGACAAAGGTCTGTGTCTTATTCATAGTACATGTCCATTACAAGGCTATATGTCTATCAGGAGTTATCTTGGATGATGGAGCATCTACTGTCTGGAATGGTGACAAAGCACAGGAGGGTCTCCAATCAGCAATCAGAAGTTTAACCTTGAGGGATTACCTAGAGGACAGCACAGGGAATATAGTCAATAATGTTGTGACAACTATGTATGGTGTCATATGGGTACCACACTTGTACTGGTGACCACTTCGTGAGGCATATAAATCTCTAATCACTACATTGTCCACCTGAAACTAATACAATACTGTATGTCAACTACAATTTTAAAATAAAACCTTTTTGAAAAGGTTCATTTTGAACTGGTCACATGCCCCAACCAACACCAAAGGGTGTGAAGGGGCCAAGAATGTCAATCTGCTCAAAAGGGAGCCACAGCATATCTGGTGATCAGCTCTATTATATACTAACGTAAGATGAAAAGGAGGACTTTATTTCAAGTCCAAAGGTCTAAAAGAGCCTCTTGCATTCTGGGAGAATCCTCCCCTTTCCCCATCCCATCTTTCCCCTGTGGTCGCCCACCCTTTCCTCTGCTCACAAAGACAGGCATTGTATCCTCCCGAAGTCCGCAGTTCTCCTAGGGATTAGTCAGCCCAGGGCTTGTTGACACCATGTGATCTCTGACTTGAATTCATTTCAACTGACTGATGTACTTGAAAATGACCAGGGTGTTTATATGAATTATGATTACTGTTAAAGCTCACATGCACATAGACCGTTAACAATACTTTCCCTCCACCTACCCAAAATTGACTTCAAATTTGTGCTTCTTAACAAGAAGTCTCTTAGCATTTCGAAACAACTGTACCAGGACTGAATTATTGTATTAAATGTTGCCTGCTTTTCACAGATGGAGACCTCATCATTTATACTCATATATAGTAATTTTCTCCATAGCTTTGGCAACTAGAGGGTGAAATCCAAAAGAAATTGTATAAATCAAGTGGCCTCTCAGGTGACCTGTTGGGTGTTTTGTATGGTACTTTGTTTAAAGAACTATCTTCACTGAATAGTGAAATTATGGCCCTAAGTGTTTCCTTAGAGAGAAGTAAATATTTCCTAAACTGCCTTATTAAAGGTTTCCTTGGTATCAATCTGGGTTCCTCCCAGAGGAACCATCTGAAAGGAACTCATCCTGAGACAGGAAGCATGCAAGTGGTCGATTTGGGAGGAAATCCCAGGAAGCCAGGTAGGAGAGTAGGAAAATGAGTCACGAGAGAGAATGCAGCCAGTATGAGTACTTTAATGAGAAAGATACTGTTGTGGGCAATTGGAGTTCAGTCACACTGGTAACTCTGGGAGCATAGAGATATCCCACCAAGGTTGAGACAGGCAGGCCATTTATACCATTCATCATCAGTAAGGACTGTCCCCTCAATAAGAAAAACTCATGGAAACCAGGGAAGACTTACTCCCCCCATCTGGGTGAAGAAGTAGGTCTGTGTAGCAGAAGGGGTGAACTGTGTGGCCATGAGAATGTGCCTGGCCGACATCCAATTACTGAGAGCACAGCTGGTGAAGGACCCCAGCTGCTGAAATCAATGACCATGTTTGCAAGGAGATCACACTTCCCCCAGGATGCTTTCAGCCAATGACTAGACACAGCAGAATATTAAGGCAAACCTGGTCCTGGAAGATGCAAGACTTTTCTGGCAACTAACTGTGGCTCAAAGACTCCCCAGTGGCCTTGCCAAATTCTTCTTAGACTGCACAGCAGTCTAGAATGCTCCCACCAATTCGCCTTCTGTCTCCCCTGCACTGGGGGATCAGGCTTGCATTGCAGGCAGAGGGCTCATTCAGCCTCCTCCAGCTCCCTCCCCACTTTGTTTTACACAGGCATTTCCCCTAATAAAATCTTGGTGCATCTAATTCCATCTTGGTGTCTGCCTCTCAGAAGACCCAGACTAACAAATATAATAAGTGCCACGAAATAGTAGCATTATTTAGATAGTACTGAACACAAATATGCTGGATGGATGGATGGATGGATGGAAGGTTGGAAGGATGGATGGATGGAAGGATGGAAGGATGGATGGATGTATGGATGGATGGTGTGAAAGTATGGTGGTTAATTTTATGTGTCAACTTGACTGGCCCACAGAGTGCCCAGCTGTTTGATCAAACATTATTCTGGGTGTTTCTGTGAAGGTGGTTTGGGATGAAATTACCATTTGAATCAGTAGACTGAGTAGAGCAGATTGCCCTCCCCTATGTGGTGGGCCTCATTCAATCAGCTGAAGGCCTGAATATACCAGAAAAGCAGACCCTCTTTTTGCCTGAGTGCCTTCAAACCAGGACATTGGCTTTTTTCCTGTCTTTGGATTCAAACTGAAGTATCCACTCCTCTTGGGTCTTGAGTACTGTTGTGAAGAATAAGTAGGACAATTTATGTACAGCACAGTGATTGATAACTGGAAAGCATTCAATAAGTGGTGCCTATTGTCTGTTCCTGTACCTCAAGATTGGTTGGTGTCCTCTTTCTGCATTATGAAATTTCTTCAGATTCATGCATTATCACAGACAGTAGGGAAAGAAGTTTCGATCACTGGAATCATGGCTTCTAGATTAATGACCCCTCGTACTTTTGGGTGAGGCAAATAGCCTTTGTGTGCCTCAAAAAATAATGAGATGTCCCTTCAAACATGATAACAATTGTATATTTTTAAATCCTTGACTGAAAAAACATGTGAAACCAAAAGCCTTTCTAAATTCAGTCATGTGCAAAATGTCTTTTATTGGCCTCAGTAGCACTGAGGTACATCTTAAATAGTAGGGCACAAGATGTGAGGGACAGAGCCTTTATCCCACCCAGAGACAATGCGTAGTGGTCATCTGGGTTCCAGACCCCACAGCCTTCACTCCAGGGCTATCCAGGGGTCTGAGGTCCGGCAGGATGAAAAACACTATTTAGTTAAGTAACTGTCCAAGTCAGAGAAAAATCCCACATTTTCTTCCTTAAGAGCTTGAAGGAGCTGTCCTTTCTTCTCCAGCTTCTCATGACCCAGCCTGCCAGGCAGGTGTGCACCAACCCAAGACTCCCCCGCTCTGTGAACACCAGTCGTTTGCTCACCTTTTATATGCTCCAGTATGAATATGTTACCATGACTTATATTTCACTCCCAAGACTCTCTGAATGTATTTGCCAGAGAGATAAAAAACCTAAGGAGACCACACACAAGCAAGAGTTGGAAAAGTGGACATCTGGTCATTGCACAGGAAATGAGACTGCATGGCCAGCGCTGTGATTCTGGCTATGGTCCCAACAGCCAGGGAGGCCCATCTGGAGAGAGACTGTGGTCCTCTGTGCCTATGACACTTTAAGTTCACCATCTCCCAGGGACAGCATCCCTACTAGAAGAAAGGACTTGCTGGAGAAAGGAAGACAAACCCAGCAGCAAGTTCATAGTCCCACACGGCTCTTTGGTGGCTCTGGAGGGAGATGCTTCTAAAACCTGATATCTATAAATGGAGACTACTCATTTGCCCCACGTCCTCAACCTGCAGCCATATCAATCAGACAGACCACTGATGTTCCAAGCGTGTAAAAGGTATGGAGCCCAATGTGACAATTTACAGAGATCCCCGTATGTGTGACATGCATGACAACCAGCAGAAGAAATGACTCTTCTTGGCTACCATTCACTCATTTATTGAACAAATATCTATCAAACCCCTACAACGTGTCACACACTCTAGGCTAAAACTCTACTTTTGAACAAATAAAACAGGCAAGGCCTACTTCATGGAGCTTATTTTCTACAGGGAGACAGATAGGTTATTAGTCAAATAGCCACACCAACAAATGCAAAACTGCAAAAGGCAAAGGACACACAGAAGAGGTGCATGGTGCCCAGAGAGCCTAATGCAGGGTTTCAGCTAACAAGGACAGAGCAGGCTCCCTGGGCAAGCTGAGCAGGAGTGATGGGAGAGGAAGGAGACTTCCAGGCAGGGAACAGCCTGTGCAAAGGCCAAGGGGTGGTGTGAGGTCTTATGAGCAGCAGATTTTGACCTTCTCTACCCCAAAATCAGAAAAATAGGTAGTGGTATTTTCTTCTTGCTCCCTTGTGGTTATATTTTTTTACTTAACCTCCATGGAAGAAAAATTCCTGATGCATAATGGTACAAACCTCTATTAGTTTCCCCAGTGGTTTTAAATGCATCCCCCCGCCCCCGCATATATTTCTAGCTGTCTTTCCAGTGTCATTGATCTGTTCATGCAAAAACTATACTCTTCTAATTACTGAGGATTCAAAATAATCTTGCAATACAGAGTCCACACCCTCCTCAGTATTCTTTTATGGAGAAATAAAAATAAAAACAGAAAATTGCAGAGAAGAATATAACACCACCCCCCACATATTGCTAATGTTTTAACCTAGTTGCTACACACACATGCCTTGGGAAAAGGTATAAACTATAACATCGATTGTAAGCCCCCAGCCCAGCCTTTCCCTCCCATGTTTATGGTAACCACTAGCATGAATCTGACATGGACCCTTCCAGTCCTTGTTTCAAAACTTTAACTTCATACATGAGTCCATCTACCCATAAGAAAAATACCATATTGTCTTGTGAATTTTCACTTGTTTATTCTTAGAATCATGTTGTCGAAATCCCTATAGACTCCATTTTTGAATTTTTATTGGTGATACATTCAAGGGATTTATTACTTTGGAGAGAATTGACATCTTTACATTATTAGTTTTTTTCCTCTAGGGATAAAGTATGTTTTTTCATTTAATCAAGTCTTCATTGTGTCCCTTTGTAAAATATTGCTCTTTTCTTCTTGTAAGTCCAGCACATTTCTTGTAATTCCCAAGTAATTTATGATTTGTATTGATGTTGAGAACAGGACTTATTTTTGTATTATATTTGTTAATTCATTCTTATTGCTATAAAAGGAAAAAGTTAATATTTTACATACTTATTTTGTAACTGGCCATGTCACTAAATTCTTATTATAACCAATACTGTAGTTTTCAGTGGGTTCTTTTGTGTTTTCTTGGTAGACAATTATACATTATACATACAACTAGAGATTTGCAGATGATAACTTGGTCTATTTCCTTCTGACAGTTAGGCTCCATTTTCCCTTGACCTCACTGAACCAGCGCGGACTTCCAGGACAGTGTTCGATTATAGCGGTGAGGGCGGGCACCTCCTCTCAGTCTGGCTCTGCATGGCGGGGCTTCCGCGGCTGCCCTGCTTTTACAGAGTGCTGACAGTTGAGGCAGGCTGTATAATGCTTTTTTTCGTTTACAATTAATGAGAGGGGTTTTTCTCCCCCAATCTGTGTATATTTATAAAGCAAAGTGGATTACAAGTTGAAGCTCACTGCAACTTTTGTTATATTTTACAAAATTGAAGCTTGAACACTGTTTGGTCACTTGTTTTGGACAAAGCGTGAGCCTGGCTCTAGTTCTATGAGCCAGCCCTAGTTCTAGTTCCGCAGTGGGTTGAGGTTTCATTGGTGCAGGGCTTCTCGCTTCTCTGGGCCTGTTTCCTTCCCGTGAAATGAGGAGGGATAAGATTATTCCTAAAATTAACATCGCTTTTTAACAGTTTAAGCCCTATTTCCTGTTTTAATGATAATTTTTTTTTATCAAACAAATTTACAAAGTCAAACACACCTAATAAAATGATAAGGCTGGAGAGGTTTTAAAACAGGCTGAATACATAGAAAACCGAACTGAAAATAGTTCAAGATAAGCAGACTAAAATCCACACGAAGTTCATGGCTAAAATTTTAAAAATAATAACTTACAGAGTGTTTACCATGTCCCAGGAATACTGTTATACTTAAAAAAATAGCCTATTAATTGCTTGTAACAACCCCATGAGGTAGGTGAAATCATGATTCCTGTTTTAGAGATGAGGAAACTGAGGCAGGATGGAGGGGGAACTCTGTAGATTAGCTCCCTCAACATCCACATCCGTTTCCTTCTGGTATTTTGTAGCCTGGGAAGCTAAAGTCCACATTTCCCAGACTCCCTTGCAAATAAGATTCCAGATCAGCTTCAGGTTCCATCAAGTCTCTGGCGAGAGACTTGATTTTGAAATGAAGTTAGGCAGGGAGAGAGGCAGCATGCAAGGCTGTTATTCACAGATCACTGTAAGCATGTGAGGCTCTAGTGCCTGCAGTTTTGGGAGTGGCTTCCTAATCCTCAGGTCACACTCAAGGCAGGGGGCTCTGGACCCAGTGGTGGGGACAGCAACTTCCAGAAGCTCCAAACTGAGGCAGAAAAGTCACTTCCCACCACAGTCCAGTTCTGCCGTGCCCTTCCAGAAGCCACTCCTAGGGGCCAGTCTATGCCCAGCCCTCTCATCAATGTCGTAAGCACCTAGTTCCCTTATTAAAGCCCTTCCTGCTTAAACCAACTAAAGTGGTCTCTATTGTCTGCATTCACACTCAAATCATTATAAGCAGTGTAATTTTCTTTTTCTCATGTGCCTCATCAGCTACATAGGAGTATCCACATAGCATAATGGACCAGGTATCGGATTTGGAGCCAGTGACCGGGGTTCTAGTCCCTCCCTGTTATTTAATAGCTGCATGACTCCAGGCAATTTCCTTTGCCCTTCTGGGTCTCAGTTCTTTTTTTTTTTAAATCTTTGACATGAGGGAACACAGCATCATTTCTGTCTCTAACATTCTATGATTATCATTGACCCAGAAAAATATGAAATACCAGTGATGCAGATTGCCTGCTAAGCGGTTCCCAATAAGCCACTTACAGACCTGAAACTCACAAGGCTATTCCTCAAGCCTTGGCTCTTCCTGGGTTTAACTCTTTTGACAGAATGCTCTGTGGTGGGCCTGGGATCCAGCCCCTACCCCAGAGAGGGACTTCAGCCCTGGGAGCACCACATGGTGGCTGGAAGGGCATCACCCCAGAGTCCTCAGCTTCATTGGGAAGCTGCTGAGCAGGCAAGCTGGGGGTTACAAAGCCTATGGCTGCTCAAGAGCAAGCCAAGCAAAAGGTCAGGAAACTGGAAAATCAGGACAGGACCATGGAGAATTCTGAGGGCAGAGGTCAATCCGTCAGGGATGGAAGCCAGGAAGTCTAGCCTGAGGCCAAGGAGTCGACAGTTCCTAAAGCTGTGGTCCAAGCAAGGAGACGAGGAGACAGGGAGGCAGACAGGCAGTCAGGCCTCAGCAGTGAGGACAAAAAATTCAGAGTCCAGGCTGCCAGGTACCAGGGGGTTCTGCACCCACCCTCCACCTGCCTATGAGATACAACCAAGCCAGCACCTTGCCCAGGGTGGAAGTTCAGAAATGGTCGTTAGGTCAGATTGATTTGAATGAGCAAGGACCTCAGGAGTCACACGCAGAGCAAACCAAGTCCTGGAACAGATGTCTCCAGCCCCAGGAAGCAGGAAGTGCTGTCATAAGTGAGCAAAGCAGCTGCACGGGGTGGGGGGGGGGGGGGGGGCCAACAGGAGGAAATACTGAAGTGGGGAGGGAGCTGCACGGGTGGGCTCCCAGTGTCCCAGCATCGTTCACACTGCAATGTACAATGTGCCGAAATGGTTTGCTCTCTCCATGTTTACAGTTCATTTTTATCCCCTCCAGCCCACATCAACTCTCTACACACTGCCCTTTCTAAGACTGCTTGCAGCTAGGTCTGCTCCAGAAGGAAGCGATAAACAAAGTCATGAGACACAAATAACTGGAATAGCATCAAGTGTTTCCCTTCCCCAAGGTTGTTGCCTTTTTATAAGCAAACTACCAATGATGAATTTAGAATATCAGGGATATATTCGGGAATAGGAACCAGGTTAACAAACTCTTAACCGTGATATACAGTCGGTCCTCATTATTCATGGATTCTATATATATTTGTAAAAAGGATCTTCTTTTACTTTTTAAATTTATTTATTGATTTTTAGAGAGAGAGAGAGATTGATTTATTGTTCCACTTATTTATGCATTCATTGGTTGCTTCTTATATGTGCCCTGACCAGGAATTGAACCTGCAACCTTGTCATATCAGGACAATGCTCTAACCAGCTGAGCTACCTGGCCAGGGCCGGATTCTATATTTTTGAGGTCACCTAACCCACTCAGATGCGTCTGTAACCCCCCAAGTCAATAAGTGGTAAGGATTTTGTGGTCATTCACAGATAATCTGAGTCCTACACAATCCTGCAGAGGTTAACAGGCAGCACTCTGCCTTCTTGTAGGCTCCCATTCTGTAAACAAGTGTCTTTTTAGTTTCTGTTTTCCTCACTCCTGTGCTTTTGGCTGGTTTAAAGGCCCAAACACAGTGATAAAGCACTGTCTGGTGCTCCTAAGCCCAAGAAAGCTGTGGCATGCCTTAAGGAGAAAATGCACATTACCTTACCTACACTTCCTTCAGGTACCCTTCAGGCACCCTTCAGGCACAAGTGAAAGCGCTGTTGACCGTGAGTTCAATGTGAATGAATCAACAGTCTACATGAAATAAGGTGTTTTTAAGGGGAAACACGCATGAAACAAGGGTAGGTATTGATTGATGAAAATATGACCGGAGTCTCGAAGGGAGCTTTCTCTTTATTTCCCCAGGAGCAATAGTTCAGCATTTACTGATTCATTGTTCACAGTGACCTTTAAGAACAGAACTACCGCAAGAAACGAGAAAGGGCTGCACTGGATCTGTCTCCAAACACTTCCTCATCCTAACACTATGACTGGAAAATGCTTACAGGGGCCTTCTGCAAGATTGTTGCTTGCAGGGAATTACAATGAAAATACTTGGAAACATTTTTAAGATCTTTACTTTGTAACGCTTTTACAGGCATGGCCTAAAATTCTTGTTGACAAGCCATGAATATGTGGAGCATTTCAGATCAGATGAGCTGTTCCAGAAACTGAGATAAAAAGAAGCTCTGTAGTAATTCTGCTGGATTTGTGTTTTGAACTGTCCTACAGATTTTACCCCCTCCTTCCCCGATAGATTCCTGATATGAATTTAAAACTCGTGAGAAGGGCTCGTAAGGGATGAATAATTTCACTAAAAAGTGTTCTCATGGAGTTTCTACATGGAACCCTAAGCAGAAAGGGCAGAGATGGGTGGGCAGAGGACTAGAGGGGAGTCCTTACACCACCGAGCAGGCGTAGAGGGTCTGATTTTGTCACCAACAGGGGCAACTGGGGCACTTCATCTGGACTGTTTCTGACCCTTCCAGAATTGTCCTGACTGGAGTTAGAGCCTACATTTGTTTCTAAGCCGCGACACCAGGTCGTTCTCTCCCCCCAAATTAAGTGTATTGTGAGGGTTTGAGGAGCTCCAGTGTTGCCTGAACGTCCTGCTTCCCAGGAGAAGGCAGCATTTCAAGGTGACGTGGAATCTGTTTTCTCTGCATGCACTTCTTTTCTTTGCATTTAACATCATGGGGTAAGAATGAGGCTTTCCTCCCCATCATTCACAGCTCCCAGGCTCCTAAATGCCACATGCTCTGAACTCCACACCCCAGACACACTTAGCACAGAAAAGAGCTGGGAGGCCTCTCTGCGTGCCCCTGACCACAAGGCCCTCTCAGCCCGGCCTCCCCTGAGGCCTGTGCTGGCCACCTCTGCCACCAGAGCAGAGCAGCTTGTGCGGCTGAGTCCAGGGAGGAATTTGTCGTTGGGGACTGGGGTCATATGCCTTCCGGTTTTCTACTTAGTGACACGCTTTCTCACACAGGGGTCAAGAGTTGGGGCCTCGTAAATGCGTCCTTCGAGATGAGCTGCGAGGCATGTTTTCTTACCAGAGTCCTTTTCTTTTCCCCCGAGGCCCGGAGAGTGTGAACTTCAGACCTTCCAGTCCCTTGACAGAAGCTATAAACCACAAATGTGCTACATGTTGAAAGGACGTGCAAGTGACCAGCACTTTGGTCTTCCCCTCAGCTGACCCCTTGGGCAGTATGCACGCACGGGTGGGGAAAGAAGAGGGGGCAGCTTCCTCTGCCACCAGGGAGCCATCAGGGCCAAATCAACTCCAGCTTGCCACCGCTGGCAGGCCTTTGTCATGTTTGCGGATGGCCTGCCTGTTTCACACGCGCTGCAGGAAGCCTGTCTGGGAAGTCTCATTGGGACCGACGCTGTGAGATCGAAACCCCAGCTACCACTCCAGGGGCGATGGGAGAGCTAGCACAGCCATAAAGTGACGCGTGACCCAGGAGCGCCACACTGGTGCTGGACCCCAGGGCCAACAGGTGCAGATTCGGCAGAATTTGCCAGGTGCAGATTTCCTTCCTTCTTCCTTTCTTTTCAAATTGTTTCTGCAAATGTTTTCAGCAAGCATTAATATAGTTCCGAGTGTGCGCACATGCACACTACTGTTGGGGTTTTGTTTATTTTGGAAAAGCGAAAGCCTGGAGAAAACTCAGAAGCAGAGTTGAGGCTGAGGCCCGGTGCTCAGCTGAGCAGGTGAGGGCAGTTCCTGTTCCCCGGTACAGTTTACTCCTGATTAGCTCTGGCCACAAAGGGTTAGGTGACAAAGGGACAGAGCAGGTCCAGAACACACGTCACAAACTCTGCTGCTGAAGCATCCACTCAGGGGCTTCTCCCCGTACCTCAGCCTCTGCATGGACAGCTCCCAGCCTGCCCTTGGCCCCCACACCTCTCTGTCCCTTGTGCTTCCCAGGACAAGTTGAAGAAGCCTGTGACCACCGGTGTCCTGACTGATCGCAGAGGATCCACAGGCACAGCTGCATTACAGAGAAAAGCAAAGGGGACCAGGTGGTGAGGCCCCCGCGGGTGAGGACGGGACCCTGGCTCTCTCCTGGGTGGTGCTAGGCTCCTGACACCTGAGGTTCTCTCCTCACAGCTCCTGCCTTTGAATTTAGAATTTGTCTTTTCTCAAAATGCAAATGTCCTCGGGGTGGGATAGCACTTTTAAAACTGTGAATATGGAAATCGTCTCATCCAAACATGAAATCGGTATGTTTTACAAAACACTTTTCCTATCATGTTTTATTTAACAGAATGTTATTTTTCTTGAAAATTTTCTATTATCAAAGCAAGTCATGAATATTGTAAAAAAAATTTTTTTAAGCAAAACAAAACTACCCCTGAAAGGAAATCTACCCCTACCCACACACCACTCCTGTCCCTTCAGGAAGTGTGAGCCTGTTAACAGTGTGCTGTGTCCTCCCAGCTTCTGTCCAGGGTGCGTGTGTGTGAGTGTGTGCACGTGTGTCTGTGTTTTAACAAAAAGGCATTCCACTCTACAAACTTTGGTGCATTTGATTTTTTTTTCACTGACTGCACAAGAAATGTCTTTCCAGGAAGATATTTTTTTCAGCCTAGGAACATCACATGAAAACTCTTCAAAGGCACACTTCCCATACTACACATTTAAGCAGATCGCCTTTATTTGTTTTTGTTATTGTCCTTGGCCTTTCACAAACAAGGGAACTACAGGAAGTCAGGGCTCTGCTAGGGCAGAGCTGCCCATTGCACTTCCTTCCGTGATGGAACTGTCCTACGTCTGTGCTGCCGAATGGGGCGGCCACTGGCCACTTGCGGCTACTGAGCTGTTGAAGTGTTGGCATGGGACCAGTGTTAGTGAGGAAATGGATGCTTAACTTACTTAATCTTAATTAATCTAGATGCTAGTTTAAATAGCTACATGTGGCTAGCGGTGATGGGATTGGACAACGCATTTCTAGAAATTTGGAATGAATCCATCATCTGCTCCTCAAAGAGTTACAGTTACGAGCGTTAAAGCCAGATTACCTGGATTTGGACCACAATTCCTTCCACAGAGCAGTGACTTTGGAAAAGTCACCCCGCCTTTCTGAATCTCAGCTCGCTCATCTGTCAGATGAGGGTAGTGACAGAAACAGTGATGTCACGAGGACTTAGTGCTTCATCCTTGTAAAGCAACTGAACTGCCACGTGAGCACGTACGTGCTCAGTAAACATCAGGTATATAATCATTTCCCGGGAACAGGAATGGGAGGGGGAAAGAGCTTGGGGAGGAGAGCTCTCCAGCGAAGGGTGCTTTATTCTCAGGAAGTGTGGGCCAACTCAGACGCCGCCTGGACCACATCCTTTTGGAGATGGGGCAGGGGCAAACCTGCCCTTTTTCAGCTTCGCGGAATTCCTCTTTCCCCGGAGGGCACCTTCCCACAGAGCTGCTCCCAGCCCTGGCCCAGCTTGAACCTTGCCTGTGGCCACGCAGGACAAAGCCTGCTCTGCAGTCACCCTGTGGCCTCTGCCTCTGAGCCCAGGGGGCCGCACCAGGCAAGCAGGCAAACAGTGTTCCCAGCCCCCACAAAAGTCACCATCCCACAGCTATTTTAAGACTGATTTCAGTAAAGAGCAGGGAAGGAGAATCTAACTTTGTTACAGAAATGGGATCCTTCTTCCTCAGGAAAAGCAGTCCGTGAGTCGGAATAAATTGCTGAAGCAAGTATTTTTCTCTGGGGCTGTTTAAAAGCAGTTTACGAATTCACTCAGAGCGTTAGCCCTTCCCTCCTGAACACTCAGCCCCTGTCCAGAATGCTTGGAATGTGCCTCTCTGGTTATTGAAACACCACTGTGGGCAGTGAGATCAGTGACCCATTTGTTTCTCTAATCCTTGCCCAGGGAGGGATTCATGAATGAATGAATGAATGAATGAATGAATGAATGAGTGAAAGCTAATTTAGTGAGTCTCTGAAAACCCGTATTTATAAAATACACATTCTTTGAACATCAGCTTTCCTCTGCATTATGAATAGAATTGAAATCAGATAGATTCAATGTTATTGACCCCGGGTCTGTACAGATTATCACAAATGCCAGGAAATGCACCTTTGTCTTAGGAAAAAATACCAACACTAGACTGGCCATCAGAACACCTGGGTTCGAGTTCCAACTCTTCCTTCTGGCCATAGAGCCTTTACTTCCTTTCTGGTAAAACGTGGGATGGATACAGAGGACCTCCAGGATGCTCCCAGGTCACACAATGCGCAGCCCTGGGCTCCTGGGGGGAGCCAGTCCTACCCACCCCAGCCCCCAGGCAGCCTTTGTCAGGGCTGCCACTCGAGCTACAGCTTCTAAAAGGGCCAGTCACCCCAGCGGCACCACAGAAAGGTCCACAGCAGTTGTCTCCTAAGGGAGCCAATCCCATGCCTTCAGACACCAGCTACAGCTCTGATCACCTCGCTGCCTTTTGAGGGGGGATTTCCATTCACAGCCCCATTCAGAGGCTTTTTGGAAGCCTTCTGTCCTGGTGCACTGAAGCAGGCCGCCTCTTTTTCCACCAAATGTCCCAAAGGGAAATGACATTCACCAAGAATTCGGACGAACTTTTTTAGCAGAAACAGTGTGGAAATTGCACAGATCCTGTTACGTAAAGTACTGGAGAAGAGAACTGCAGGAAGTGGTAGATTCGAGACATAAAGGACATCATTTGCCTGCCTTATTATCTCATTTTTCAGGGAAGCTGACGGGACAGCTGCCTGTTATTACAAGGCACACCAGGAAATGTTTAGCTGCCAAACAGAAAGGAATGAGTGAGGGCTTAGCAGCTCTGTTCATGCCACACAAATAGAATTCTTGCACCTGGTCGTCATGCGCTTAGATTTATCATCTTCGTAGAGCTTGTTACTTAAATCCCATTTACAAAGAAACAAAACAACCTGAAAAGGCGCCTTAATGTCATTGTAATTATGATAAGTATTAGTAACCATTTTGCAGTTTTTAGTCTCGATTAAATTAATTGGTAGTGGTTTTCCTTTAATCACACTAATCTTTTACTTGGTTTCTGTCACGCTGTAAATTTGCTGTTCTATGTTGCAAATCGAAAGTGGTTCTAAAAATGAAAGATCGATAACAGTTTAATCCTCCGGAAGGCTGCGATCATTAATGATGTTATGTAACAACAGTGATCTCTTTGCAGTGTGGTCGACCAACCTCCAGAAGTGACATTTTAAAGAAAGTCAATTATTTGCTTCTCAGCTTCATTTTCTAATGCCAGGGGTGGAGGGGTGGGGGTCTGGGAGCCAGCTCCTGGAACTGATGGAACAGTGGGGACCCTGAGCCCAGCCCCAGGGGCTGCTGACAGACAGCAGGTGGCCCTAAGTGGCCACCTTGTGCTCACTTCAAGTGAATTTACTTCCCTCATGCCAAGGCCCAGGGAGAAATCCAGTAAAAGGGAAAAGTGAGTCTTAGATTCTGTGAAAACTACCCTTTAGTATGAATCTGTGAATTAATAAAAAAAAGCAAACTCTTCATGAAGCCCTGTTGCTTCACGCATTAGGGTAGAAACTTGTTAACTCTTCCTTCCTCTCTTGGCATCTCCTCGGGTCTCTCTGTGCCAAATGTCAGTACAAAGGAGACTGAAACCAGGCTGGAGCCTGCGGGGGCTCCTCGCCATCTGAGAGCACCACCCTGCCTGGAGGCCTCAGGGATGTTTAGGTTTTCAAGGGGGTATTAATTCTCCGTGGGGCAGGAATCAGGGTCATTCCAGAAAGAGGGAATCACAAAAAGGGCACATGACAGGCCAGAGAAGAAACTGCAAGAACTCAGATAAGACTAGAACTCGGCATGGCTGGCAAGGAGGAAAGGGAGAGGAGGCTGGAGCCAGAGGAGAGAGGGCGTTGAATGCCCCTTTCAGGGGTATGGTCTTGGCCCTCCACGTGATGAAGAACAATAATACAGCACTGGGGATGTCTGTGGACTTCACTCGTACAGCGTGAATTTGCAGGAAAGGAGGTTGAAGCTGGTTTAGAATGGTCCAAGTAGGAAATGCTGAGTCTGCAGTGCAGTGACAGGGGAGAAGACACAGGTCCCAGGGAGCTTTAGGGCACGGCTTTGACGACACAATTGGGCCCAGCGAACAGAGGTAGACTGCCTCCTTGGGCATGTGAGCGAAGAACGGTACAAGTAATAAAGATGGGAGACTCAGTAGAAGGATGGATTGAGGGGGGGAAAGTGGATTCGCACCATTTGGGCATGCCAAGTTCAAGGTGCTGTGGGGTAGCCATGTGGAGATGTCTGGTCTGGAGATGTCTGTCAGGAGACAGTACACGCACGGCTCAGGCAACAGTGATCTGGTGTTCAAAGGGCGTTCAGGAACTACCTATTTAGTGGTTATTACTAGCGCTATTCTGTACTTACGTGATTAGAGAGAGTAGCTGAATCTGCTGGCTTCAACAAAATCATACAGGGACGGTGTGCAATGAAACTAGTGCAAGCTAAAAACCACGGTTAAAGAGCCTCACTTGTCATGGACTGATGTTGGAGTCCCCCCCAATTCACACATTGAATCTTCACCCCAAATGTAACGGTTTTAGGAAGTAGGGTCTTTGGAAGGTGATTAGGTCATGAGGCTGGACCCGTCACAAATGAGATCAGTGCCCTTATAAAAGAGACTGGAGAGAACTCTCTTGCCCTGTGCACCATGTGAGGACATGACGAGAAGAGGTTGTCCATGAACCAGGAAGCAGGCTCTCAGCAGACTCTGAACCTGCCAGCGTCCTGATCTTCGACTCCCCAGCATCCTGATCTTGGACTTCCCAGCCTCCACGTTGGGGAAATAAAGGTCTGTTGTTTAAGTCCTCCAGTCTATGGTATTTTGTGAAAGATGGACAAAGAAGAGCCAGCAAAGGGAAACAGAAGTCCAGAAGCCAGGGAGAAGGGGATTTTTATGAAAAGGGATGTTAGCAACAAGGTCACCTGCCAGACAGGCTAAGTGTTTGTGTGAGCTGACAATGAGGAGGTCATTGATCATCCTAGCAAGAGTTTTCTCTTTTGGGGGGTGGAGGTGGGGTACCTGGTGGGGAAGAATCAGAGCAGTGAGTAGAAGTGCCAAACTGGGCTCGGGGGAGGAGAAGAGAGTGAGCACAGGGAGAGTAAATAGAGACTTTTTGAAAAAGACAGTGCTAAAAAGAAAAAGAAGAAACACAGTATTATGAAACAAAGAAACAGATAACCCACAGGAGGATACAGGATTGAGAGAGGACTTTTTTTTTTAATGTACCTGCATCTAAGCTGTAGGGAGGGAACCGTAGAGAGGAAGAGCAGTCGGAGGAAATGAGGTGGTGAGTCAGGAGCACTGGCGACGCTGGCGCCTGGCACTCCCGGGGCACACCACTTTGTGATTGAGGACAGTGCGAGGACTGGGAAGAGAGGAGCTAAAGTACTCGGTTTGTTGTTTCAAGTTGTGCTTGAATTTGCTCCTGCTCCTCTCCACTGGGAGGACTCCCCTTCGTCACTGCGCCCCCATTGCCTCCAAACCAGAAGCTGCATATTCCAAGGTCTCCTTCCAAAGTGCTCCTTTCCCTGAAGTTCCCGTGAACCCTCCACCGTGGGCAATGTTTCCTTTATCAGAACCTTGGCATTTCACCTCTTCTCTTCTCATGGGCCAAGGTGCTCAACCTCGTATTGTTGTTACTTGGAATCGGTATGTCCCCACGGTTAGATATTTAGCTCTTTCAGGGGAAGAGTCATATCCTGAACCACTTCTGTGCCCCACATCCACCCACAAACCCGGAACTGTGTGTTGCACACACTGGGCATTCAATGATGTTCTTTAAAAGAACGCATGCGCAACCTGAAGCTAACTTTAATCTCCTGCTGCCTTCAGCCACTTCTGCTGCACAGAAAGTGAGCACACTGTGTGGTCCCAGTCAGTGTGACAGATCAGCAGATGTCACTAAAGAACTGCAGCCTTTTGGTTCATGGGGTGCCTCTCTTCCTCTGCCTGTCCTGGGTGTCTGGGTGTGAAGCACAGGGGACTTTGGACAAATGCTAGGTGATGCGATGACTGTGGGAGAGCCATCCTCGAAGCCACGTGTGTGGTCTGTGGGCCGGTTGCCTACAGATGGTATACGTGGCAATATTTCACCAGGGAACCTGACGGTTACGCCTTTGCAAGTTTTAGTGCAAGAGGGATGCCCCCCACTTAACAACGACGACGACAACATGTCCTTGGCCTTCAACTGTTTAAACTTAGCAGGTCCTGGAGGTAGTTTGAATAATTAACGTCAACATGAGTTTTTGGTGCCTTCTCGGGAGGTTTAGAGCATGATGAAAGCTGTTTGCAAATAGTTTTAAATTAATATGAAACTTATTAGAGGAATACATTTTGACGAGTTCTAAAACCTAATGTTCCTTAAACCTTAAAGTTCAACACAAAAACTTTATTATCCTATTTATAAATTGAGTAAATTTTAACTATCAGTTTCAAAGGGATTAAAGTTTGTCAACTACAGCTGCCGGAACTAAATTCTCCCAAACAGTCCCGTTTACATACTCAATTAATTAAATTCCATTAAAAATTCCAAGCTGCATTATATATTTAATCTTTGCATCTTTTTTAGCACTTCAAATCCTTCTCACAAGCAAAATATTCTCGAGTATTTCCATGACTAGGAAAAGGGAACCATATTAAATTTCAAGTCCTCTTAAGCATTCCAAAATGGTTTAGAACCTAAGTCAAAGGGTGTGTAAAGGTGTCTTTCATGTTTCAACTGAAAATGACAAATCATGCTCTTTAAATAGAGACCATGATTCCCTAACAAGTCCAATCCTCCCTTACAAATATTTGAAATACCACACAACACACATCATCCTCAAGATTATAAAAATCTTTTCCGGAACTTACACAAAAATGCTAGCCCTGTGGATCCAATGTATTTCACCATCTCTCTGTCTAACTCTAAATCTTAACAGGATGAAAAATTAAGAAGACACCATCCCAGACGAGCGGAGGGCCTCACTTTAGTGCGATGTGCATCCGTGTTGGCCGGGGGTGTCGGCCTCAGCACCAGATCTCACTCTCCCAGGACAATGGCCAACAACATCGTGCACTCTCTTGAGCTTGTGGGTCTCCCCAGGTTTCGAGCTGTATCGTTACCTGGGCGAGCTTACAGTCCAGACCCCACCTGTCTGCCTACCACTTTACTGGCTAGAATAATGTATGTGTGCCTAGTTCTTTTCCCAGTGTTCCTCTGATTCTTCCAGTTTGATCAGGTCACAACTCCTATGAATATCTAAATGCCATCCTATAAAATTCTGCATATCCCCCTTTGCTTTGTCTCACTGTGATTCTTGATCAAAGTGATGTCCCCACACCAAACCGTCCCCCTTCAAGCGACCCACTTCATCTCACAAGATGCTGGAAGGCTGGCATCACTCTTTTCCTTTTCCCATCAGGTCCGCCTCAAATATAAGTAGTTTAGTTTGTTCCCAAAGAGCTCGTCTGAGTCCAGGCACAGCGGAACAAGTGAGTGGAAAGTGGCTCTCCTTAAGGTGATGTTGCCTCTCTAACTTCAGTGTGCAGTTAGGCTTCACCTAGGCTTCCATTCGAGTGCAGATTCTGATGCGGCAGGTCTGGGCTGAGGACCAAGTCGTTCATTACTAACAACCTCAGGCAATGCTGATGCTGCTGGTCCTCAGACCACACGTTGACTGGAAAGAGTTTGAATGGTTGATGGAATTCGAGCTAGGGTCAATTTGAACCCCAATTGCTATACATTGTGCACAGCAAACGCTAGTTTTCCCTCACTGAAGTCCTTCTCTTTTATAATCCATCGCTGGTCCTCAGCTCAGTCATTCAAATTCCCCCCTCACTGCCATCTCTGGCTCTTCCACACACACACACCATGTCTTTTTCTCTGCCCCTTCTCAAGTCTGGCAGCGAGAATCTAATGCCTTAATAATTTTAAAAGTAGTTTCCATGCAGATTTGAAAAGAAGGCTATATAGGGAGAGAACACAAATTTCAGCCGTTACTACTACTACTAGTTACCATTTTTGTGCTAATTACATGCCACTCACAAGAGCTTTGTGTCTCGTATAAATAGAATCCTATGGAAAAGCTATCATTATTTACATTTTAAAGGAAGAGGAAACGGGCTCAGACAGGCTAAACGTCAGGAAGGTTAAGTAGGTCAAGGAGCTAGTATGTGCGAAATGTGGTAGCTGCTCAGATAATTTTTGAAGCTCATTCCGCCAGACTGGTCTTGTGACTAACTGACTGATAGAATGTAGCAGAAGTGACTTTCAAGCTTTGACCTCAAAATGTACTTGCAGCTTCTGCTTTAGTCCTTTTGTAACACTGCCAACTTGAGACTTCATGGAGAGAGAGGCCCAGCTAACCCAGCTTTTGAGTTACGGACTCACTGTCTCAGACCAGACATATGAGTCCAGAGAAGCCACCTGGGACCAACCACCCCGCAAGTTGATCTGCCATGTGGGGCTTTCGTGAGCCCCATGAAACACCATAAGGGCAGAGAGGAGCCAGCCCGGCTGAACCCTGCCTATATTGCCAACACATAGAGTAAATGAATCGTTGCTGTTTTAAACCACTAAAACATGGGATGGTTTGTTACACAATAGATAACCGAGCCAAGATTTGAATTGCTAGGATGGCGCCCTCTAAACCTTTTCTGAGCCCAAAGCCAGGACTCACTGAACCCTAATCTGATGCTCCAGAACTGACACTGGTCCTGCTCATTCCCAAGTTCCTGCTCTAAGGCTGGTATAACCCACATGTCTCCCGATTTCCCACTGCCCCACTCCGACCCTTGGACGGACTGCCTTATCTGCTTCCTCTCCAGCTTCCAGTTCCTCTTTAAGACTGCCCTTTCTGCTATCTTCCTAGTCATCTTAATGTGGAGCTCACGTTCTAGTTCTCCTTTGACTTTCTAGGACAGTGGTCCCTAAATTTTAATGTGCTTAAAAATCTGAGGGTTTTGCTAAAATGCAGATTCTGCTCTGGGAGCTCTGAGCAGCACCTGAAATTCTGCATTTCAAATAAAGTCCCAGGTGATGCTCATGCTAGTCGCCAGGAATCCCACTTTGAGTAGCAAAGCTCCAGGCTGCTCTGTGAAGCAACTATCCCCTGCCCCCCCATTCACATAAATAATGATCATAGCTGATGGGAGGTCATGGCTGGACTCTCCAGCCAAATGGGGAGCCTCAGCTGTGCTTATCAGTGACTTCATTCCTGCCACAGAGAAATCTGAAGTCACGTGCTGCTATGGACTCATCATGCTTAATCTAAGAGACAATGCAAAAGAGAGGGCAGGAAAAGGATAAAGCTTCCGTCTATAAAGCATTTATTCAGCAATACAAGTATTTATCGAGCACATGTGCCAAACAATCTGTGACAATATCTAGGCAGGGCACCCCAGGACATCCTCTTTGGGGGGCCTGGGCTCCCTAAGCAAATATCATCAGACAGTCCCCTGAATTAGTTGAAGCCCATGAGCTTTTAAATATAATGCTGTCTGGTGTGATTTGATTGTAATACAGCAATTTGAGTTTAGGAGTCAATGTTATGTTTGAAATGTTTAGTATGTAGAGGGATGCCATGTGTGTCCATGTGTGTGCCTGGCAGACCAACCCTATTTTCTTTAAGATTTTATTCTTTTTGTTTTTAGAGAGAAGGTAAGGAAGGGAGAGAGAGAGGGAGAGAAACATTGATGTGTGGTTGTCTCTCGAGCACCCCCAACTGGGGATCTGGCCTGCAACCCAGGCATGTGCCCTGACAGAATTGAACTGGCATCCCTTTGGTTTGCAGGCCGGTGCTCAAGCCACTGAGCCACACCAGCCAGGGCCAACCCCTATTTTAAAAAAAATTGAGGATACACATAGGTGACCCCATGAATAAGGTCTTATTTGATCTGAACCCCTGCAGTATTTGTGTCGGGAGCCAAGGCCCCCAGAGAGGGTGATGCCCAGGGGCTCCCAACACAGACACAACCATATACGGCTGCTTGGCATAGGCACTTGGAAACTGTTGTATTATTAAATCGCTGCCTTGAAAACAGAGCCTTTATCTTTTACCCCTTTCCCTCTTCCACCTGCTGAGGCCCCTAAGACAAGTGCTGCCCGTGCTGTCTCCCCCACGACTGAAGGGAGGACCGAACTTCTCCAGAGATGGAGCAGGTGTATCAGCACACCGACAGCAGCACACATGGCCGGACCTGCCTGGAGTGCTGAGGAGCTGTAACTGCTATCTTTTCACTCCAACCAGGATCTACCTCTTTTCCTTACCTCCTTAGGCCTTAAGAAGAGCAGAGTGGGATTAAAGCTGGCTTTGTTTTATCCATTCCTGAGTTTGCATGTAACAGATCTAACTGTGGAACTGTAAACTTGATATTTAGTTAGTCCCATACATATAGGCCCTGAAGAAGCAATGTAGTGTAAGATGGACTGTCCCTTCCCTCCTGACGGCCTAATGCAAGAGATTGAGACAGGTGCGCGGCCACTAAGGAGATGCACACTACAGGGGGGACATGGACTGTTATCACAGGAGCTCTGGGGAAAGACACCCCCCACCCCTGGTCTCCGGGATGGGGTGGGGCTGGGGACAGAGAGGCTTCCTTAGGAAGTGATCACCAAAGCTGCCTTTTAAATTGAGTAACACTGAACCAGGCAGAAAGGAAGGGAAAGATGGTAAGAGCATCCTGAAGGACAGAAGCCATTGCATAAAAGAAGTTTGAACAGACTTCCGGCCAAGATGGAGGCGTAGGTAGACACACTGTGCCTCCTCGCATAACCAAAAGAAGGACAACAACAAATTTTAAAAGAAAAAACAACCAGAACTGACAGAAAACCAAACTGTATGGAATTCCGACAACCAAGAAACTAAGAAACATACATCCAGACCGGTAGGAGGGGTGGAGAGGACTCACGTGGCGGGGCGGCGGCTGGCGGATCCGGGAAAGGCACGGCTGGCTGGGAGAGGTGGCGGCTGCGGACCAGGCGTCCCACTCCCTCGTGAGGATAAACGGGGAGGAACTGCTCGGGAGCAGGACGGACCCCTCGGCCCAGAGTTCCAGCGCGGGGAGGTGAAGCCTCAAAGCCTCTGATTGAAAATTCCTGTGGGGGTTGAGGCGGCAGCAGCGGGAGAAACTCCCGGCCTCACGAGAGAGCTCGTTGGAGAGACCCACAGGGTCCTGGAGCGTGCACGGCCCTCCCACCGGGGATCGGCACCAGAGCCAGCACCAGGGGGGCCCCGTTGGACTGTGGGTGGTGTGGAAAGTGACTGGTAACCGGCAGGGAGCGGAGCGGCCGCCATTGTTCCCTCTCAGACCCCTCCCCCACAAACAGCGTCACAACACAGCGACGTGGCCTCCCCGCCCTGGTGAACACCTAAGGCTACACCCCTTACTACGTAACAGGCGCGCCAAGACAACAAAAATGGCCCAAATGAAAGAACAGATCAAAGCCCCGGAAAAAACAGAACTAAGTGACCAAGAAATAGCCAACCTATCAGATGCACAGTTCAAAACACTGGTAATCAGGATGCTCACAGACTTGGTTGAATTTGGTCGCAAATTAGATGAACGAATGAAGGATACAATAAGGGAAATGAAGAAAAATGTACAGGGAACCAACAGGGACGGGAAGAAAAACGGGACTCAAATCAATGGTGTAGATCAGAAGAAAGAAAGAAAGATTCAGCCAGAACACAATGGAGAAACAAGAATTCGAAAAAACGAGGAGAGGCTTAGGAACCTCCAGGATGCCTTTAAACGTTCCAATATCTGAATCATAGGGGTGCCAGAAGGAGAAGAGGAAGAGAAAGAAATTGAAAACTTATTTAAACAAATAATGAAGGAGAACTTTCCTAATTTGGCAAAGGAAATAGACTTCCAGGGGGTCCAGGAAGCTCAGAGAGTCCCAAAGAAGTTGGACCCAAGAAGGAACACACCAAGGCACATCATAATTACATTACCCAAGATGAAAGATAAGGAGAGAATCTTAAAAGCAGCAAGAGAAAAGGAGACAGTAACCTACAAAGGAGTGCCCATCAGACTGTCAGCTGATTTCTC
>VMDR010005124.1:0-54031 GCA_007922815.1 Macrotus californicus | reverse complement strand
CGATAACCTTTGTTTTTGCTTAGGATGTCTCAATATCTTAAAGATATCATTTCTCCCTTAGTAATTTATGCATTAATTATAATTCTAATAAAATATCACATTTAAATTTTTTATAGAGAACTGATACTACAGTTTGTATAGAAAAAAATAAACATGCAAATATAACCAGGAAATATTAGGAAATAGAAATGGGCGATGATGAAGGACTAGCCCTGCCAGAATTTTACACATGCTCTGAAGTTTCTGTAATTGCACCAGTGCAGGCTTTTGCATAAATAAGTAGGCAGACAAATCAGTAAAATATAACAAAATCCGGAAACAGACCACATGTGTAGAAAATTTTATTATATGATAAAAGCAGAGGGACTGATCATTGAAAGCATTTGAAAAAAAAAAGATAAATCTATACCTTAAAACATATACAAGAATAAACTTCAAACGTATCATGGACAATAAGTGCAAAATAAATAAAACCTTAAAACTTTGTGAGTCTAGTTAGAAGGAAACATGAGTAAATTGAATTCTAACTTGGATCTGGGTTTAATTCTGATTTGAAATCCTGCTGTAATAATAGTAATAATACTAGTAAATTTGACTCTAAAAAATTTCAGACAACAACTTTGCATGGTCAAAAACACCATAAGCAGAAAATACAAAAGCTAATTAACGAACTGGGGGAAAATATTTCTACCTATATCACAGATAAAGAACTAATGTCCCCGAAGTATAAAAACTTTTTAAAATTGAGAAAAAAGAAAACCAAAGACCATTATAAAAATGAGCAAAACATACATCTAAATAATTCTTAAAACCTTAAATATATAAAAAGATGTTCAACCTTTCCCATAATAAGAGAAATGAAAATTAAATCTAAAGTGAGGTACCCTTTCTAACCTATCAGACTGGGAAACAGTTTAAAATATTTGACATACTCTATTGACAAAGCTCTGAGGGAATGAACTTTCCCACTGCTAACAGGAATGAAACATGATACACCCCTTGGAGGGGAAGTTGACAATATCTAACAAAACTACATATGTGTTTATCTCTTAATCTAGTAATACCTCTTATAGGGATTTACTGTGAAGAGACAACTGTGCTTGAACAACAATAAAAAGAGAGAGAGAGAGAGAAAGGAATGTCTTTATGGGACAATTTGCATCATTTTTCTAGAACTTCAGTAGTTAAATAAAACTAATTAAAAAAAAAGCTACACTTCCAACAATATGAAAATACACATGCACAAAGTTCTTCAGTGCAGCCTTGTTTGTAATTACAAATATACTGAAAGCAACTTGTCTTGCCGTGCCTAGTAGACTGAGTAAGCTATGCTACTTCCACTCGATGGACTACTGCGGAGCTGTACACAAAAGAGAAAGATGTCTATGCATGATGTGGAGTGACTTTCAGGAGATTCTGTCGAGTGAAAAAAGGGCAGAAGAGTACACATACAACGCTTACCATGTGAAAGAAAGAATGAGGAAGGAGAAAATGTACATATATGCACTTTCTGTTTAATTGTCTCCAAAAACACAGAAAGGATAAGCCAAAACGAATGAAATGCATTATCTATAGGGGATGTAGGGAAATGGATTGGAAAGGATGGATAGTGGTGGTGGCAGCGGACATGTCTCTGAGGGTACCTTTTGTACAGCTTTTATGTTGGGAACTGTGTTAACTTTATATCCTAAAAAGTCTGACCATAATATAAACGAATATCATTACCGCACTGGGGGATGAAAACACCAGTGTGTGTCCTTTGGCACTGTCATTGATGACTGAGTTTTTAGGAAACTTGGAAATAATTAAGTCATTGTGCAAGGAGTTGCTTTACACTCTTTCTTAGGTCGGAAAGGTGGGAGCAGGATATAAAAAGCATTCAGGGATCCAGGAGGCCAAAAGTACTGGAAAGATCTAGAAAGCCTCAAGTATTTCATGGCAATTATTTAATTAAATATTGTTATTGGAAATAGACCTTGCTGGGATAAACTTGAATTGAGCTATAGGAAAGCTAAGCATACAGTGAGAATTAACACCAGAGACATTTTTGTCAAACTGAGAGAACTCGATAGTTACCAAATGTTTTGGGGGTGCCCACTGTGTGTAGCCATTACACACATATGTGTAGGCATCAGGGACCCAAAATGTTAGGAGGAGTATGAGAGATAGAGGGGCTAAAGATGAAACCAGAGAGCAGTGGTCCGACCTCTTCATTTACAGATGAGGAAATTGAGGCTCACATGAGACTGACCTGGTCCAGTGTTACACAGCCCGCTTATGGCATAGCAGAGACAGACGGCTAGCTGGTTCATGAGGTTTTCCTTGTAGGTACACTGCCCCGGTTTTCACTATCAAGGAGTGGGAAGGAACTGTAATATAAACAGACAGACTATAGGTAAAATGCAAGACTTGCTGCTACTGAGGACCCAGCAAAGCCTTGAAAGATGTGTATTCTACCACCAGGCAGCTCTTATGGCATGGGCTGAAAGAATCCAACCGGGAGAAAACAGGCCATCTCTCGAAATCAAAATGCAATTACTTAGCTTTCTTCAGGACTCAGTACCATGCTAGATACTGTCTGTGATGGTCTTTTCATCTGCCGAGACCGGATTGTTCCATGTTTGTGTGAAAGCTAAAATTGTATTTCTAGTATTCTTTCATTTTTCTTTGGTGAATACTGTCAAAGTCATTTGCTTCTAGGTTTTCTTCTATAGTTTTTCTGCTAGCCCATCACTTTCTTCTTTGTGAATTTACCCTTACCCATCTTCACTGAGTTTCTTACATAAAGTTGTATGTTTGTGGATGTGTTGTGTGTGTGAGCATGAATTTGTGTCCATACACCGAGTGGATATGAAAACAGTCTCTGTTCAAATACTACCCACACTTGGTTAAACCCCGCAAAATATGGCCTTGGGGTCTGTGCCCTTCACTACTCAGCCATCTGCCGCACCCCAACCAGAAGTACCCAGCTCCAAGAGTGCCTTGTGCACAAGCTCTCCAAGAGCCTAAAATTCTCTTTCCCATTCTAAGATTTCAAAATGTAGTGAAAAGTGCATGGGTTTGGAGTTGATAGATCTGACTTCCATTTCTGGCTCTACTCTATGACAGTTTAGTGTTGTTGCCTGTCTTGGAAGAACACATGGGGAGCTACTAATTGCAGTGACCAATACAGAGAGGTGAGCAGAAAGTACAAGGTCCTTACTTATCCTATTCCCTGGCTTAACTTGTTGGAGGTAAAGATCAGTGGATCTGAATTTAGATTATTTATCCTGACATGCGCGCGCGCGCGCGCCCACACACACACACACACACACACACACACACACACACAGTGCCGGAGTGTCTCCAGATCTATTCTACACTTTTTGGAGGCTAATGTGATGGCCTACAACAATGAGCTCCCTTTTCCTCTGGCTTCCATTGAATTTGGCCAGTGGGGAGCCCTGGCAAATAATTGAAGGGTGAAGAAAGGTTGTAGTGTTTATTGCTGTTATAACCCTTCCCTGTGGGCCACTTTAGGCTGTCTGTGTTCCTTGGCTGAAGGTCACCCTCTTGCCAGGCAACACTTTGAATGTTGTAACACAGAGTGCTATACAATATTCAGGGTTCTTTGAGGAAAAATTCCTGGAAGAAGAATAATGGGAGATGCACTCAGAGACAGGTAAGAGTTTGATTGACCTGGCTGTTGTGAGTACCGTGGGAAAGAAAGCATTCTTGAGCCTTCCATTTGCTGCCAACCAGAATAATTGCTCAGTCAACATGTTTTTTATTAACATAGTAGATCTCGGGGAGGTACAGATCTCTTTGGGAATCTTATCTTAGCCATAAAGGCTATCTCTAAGAAAAACCCACATACTCAATTCTGCCTGTGATTTTAGGGCTTCACAGATTTTTAAAGGCCATTTATGATTTACAGGGATTGCAGACTTGTGTTCCAAGTAGAGAAAAAATGCAGTATCTGGAATATTAGGGATCTCCAGAGAATGGTCCACATCTTTTGGTAACTCATGGCATTTGTTACATTGCCTTTGCATGGGATGGCTTCCTTCCATGTGTGAACATGTAGTTCTCTGTTGCTTCCTTTGCACTTGTATTTTCACTTTTGAGTTTGGACTCTATGTAGCAGAAGAGCAACCTTTCTAAGGTCATGTGTCCACATCACAAATTCTGTTTTGCATTGAGGCTTTGTGGGTGACCTATCACTGTATCATGGAAGAGGCGAGAAGTGGTAGAACTAGTTGGAGATCTTCCTAGGCCTTTGCTACTGATAGAGATGTCCTCCCTAATTACCCAAAAGGTCTGGATTCGCATTCACAAAAACAGCTATGTGTTTTGGTAAATAACCACTCCCACTTTGTTCCTCATTGGTATCTCTCCTTTTAAGTAATCTTCCAGGATAGCACAAGGTGATATACAAATAGTTATATGTAATATAGAGAGAAAGTTGAGAGAGAGAGAGAGAGAGAGAGAGAGAAAGAGAGAAATGACTGCATTCAGTGATCAGTTAAAGGAACAAAACAAAGAACCACAGCACTAAATTAAGACAGCTCAAGGGAAAGAAGGTATGGCTAAGTAACATACTCCCTAACCCAACAGAGACATAGAATCAACAGGCAGAGACCATGCCTGCTTCTGTAATCTGTTATATCCCCAAAAGCTAGCCATTGCATGGTACACGGTTGCCATTCAATTCCATTTGTTGAGTAAATGAATGAATGAGTGAATCAGAGACTTAAAGCACGTAAAAAAACTTTGGAGGTAACCTAGCCCAGTCTTTCTTTTGTTGGTTAAAATGGTCTTCCCCCAATCTAACCCCCCAATCTAACACAATTTCATCAAATGTTTCCTATATCCAAGGACTCTGAAGATTATAAAGATAGAATATATTTAGACTATGCTCTCAAGAATGTATAATATGCTGGAAAATAAAATGTACCAATAGCTATAATACTGGGGAGGAAGTAAAAAAGAGAGAGAGAAATATTTGCACTCAGTGATCACTCCACCATTGTTCTAAAAGTTTCAATTATAGGGCACTAACTTCCACTACTAATAAAAATCAAAATATATTGAGTGCTTACAGTCTGCTAAACAACACATTATGTCATTATAATATTTATGTTTAAGTGTATATTATTATTATGTCGATTTTACAGTGAGAAAATTGGGGCTCAGAGAGGTTAAGTAACTTGCTCAAGGTCAAAGAGCTTGTACCTGGCAGAACTCAGACTCCTACATTTTGACCCAGTCCACATATAAGCAGATTTTTGGTAGAAATTTTCTGATGATGCATTGAAATCTGCCTCTACTTTTTCCTTATTCTTTTTTTGGAACTAATTTCACTCTCCCAAGCCACAGACATCAAGTCTTTCATTACTTGAAAAACCAATCAATGAGTTAAATTGCAATAAGTTAGTTTAATAGCCAGCAATTCCCTATTGCAATTATAGTCAGGCTGCTACCATTTTTACATTCGTTGGTCCACACTGAATTTCCTTTCTAGATTATTGCCTTTTTTCTCACTGATTGTACCCCTCAGAGATACTATACTGAGTGAGTATCAATGCCGCAGCAACTTGTGATTTTTATGTTTTCTGACTCATTTACTTCAAAGCTATAGTGCATCTAATGTCTTTGGCTTTGTGGCCCTTTTCTCTTTGGTTCCAATCACTATTTATCTGGTTGTCTCTTTGTTCACTCATTTACTTGACATATGTTTGCTGTGAATTGCAAGCCCCCTGGCTAGCAGACACTGTTCTGGTAATGGGCATACAGGAGGGAGGAAAGACATAATTCCTGCCCCTAAGGAGATCAACATTTAGTTTGGAAGCCAGACATGCAAACAGTCATAATACAAAAAGAAATGTCAATAACGAATGTAAAGAGTACCCTTTAAGTCTCAAACACTAGAAAAGTCTTCACAGAGAAGATAGTATTTGGACTTAGATCCAATGGAGGACTAAGGGTTTTCTGGGCAATGAAGGTGGCATACCCTGGAGAAAGGAAACAACATATACGAAGCCCTTAAGTCTGAGGCAGCAGATGCCAGAGCACAGTGAGTTCGGGGACTTGGAGGAGTTGGAAGGGGAAGAAACACAGTGTGCCTGGGAGAATGTGGGCACAGGCTGGGTGGGTAGGAAGGGCCAGCTTGCAACGAGCCTTTCTGATATGCTGAAGGGCTAACCTTGATCTGGAAGACACACCACGGGATTTTTAAGCAGCTGTTAGGATTAGCTTTATATTTTAGAAGGTTCCAGTTCACTCTTTTGGCCCAGGAGTGGAGATGGAATAAAGGAAATGAGAGAGAAGGAATGGGACCAGTTTAGAGACGGTTCTAGTGATTCTAGTGAAAAAAGATGAAAGCTTTAAAGGCAGCAGAAACATAGAGATGACAGTCGTTGAGAAAATAATTTGAATGCCATTTAAGAGTATCCTAGTTCATGCTGCTCTGACAAGTAACCATGGACTGGGTGGCTTAAGCAGCAGACATGTATTTCTCAGTTTTGGAGTCCAGCAAGTCAAGGTGCCATCATGTCCAGTGTCTGGTGAGGACCCACTCCCTGGGGTGCAGATGTCTGCCTTCCTCACATGAAAGAGAGAGAGAGAGAGAAGGCTGTGTTTCTTTTTCTTCTTATAAAGGCACAAATCTCATTATCAGGACTCCACCTTCATAAACTAATTACCACCCCAAAGCCCCAGATCATGTGGTGTTTTCTCTTTCAAGGGACTTTCTGCATTGATCTGTGTGCCCCGGAGAAGTTGTTTCTAGCACTCCTCCAATATTGGAATAATGTCAGTGAGCTGAGCTCGGTTCCTTGTATTAAGATTCCACTTTATACCTGAGGAAAGGAACACATGAGAATGTTGGTGGCCGAGGTTAAGACACAGTCATAGGCAGCTGCAAAATTTCTGGCAGGCCACAGCTGAAATAAAACAAATTAGATCTGAGCAGCCAACCTACCACTAGCTCGAACATTGGGTTGTCTGATTTGTGTCCTCCACAAGCGCCAGGAGCCCAAAGCAGGGAACCCAGAGACAACTGCTTACACCTTATTCCTGCAGGTAATGCAGGGTTCTAGTTTGGTGTTTGGAACAAGGGTTGTAGCCATCTATAACTCTGTTGCCACAATTTCCATAGAACCAGGAGAAAATGTATGTATCTAGGCTAGGGAACTACTCTCAGGTATCTCCAGAGACGTGTGGCCAGGTTCGCGTAAGACCAAGAATGTGTTGATGAATAGGAAGAAGGTCAGGAGAAGGCACACTGTGTGGTTAAGGGGACAGAGGGACTGGCTTGGGTGGAGAGGGGGAAGTGCTGACATTAGCTTGCTCTGTATCAACAACACCCAGTGATGTGTCCCAATAAAAGGATATCAGCCCAAGGTAGGTGTGGGCCCTGGGGGAGGGTATAGATTGTTGTTGTGGCCCAGAGGGGCTGGATTGGAGAGGAAGAGAGGAAACATAAGCTGGGAAAAGCTGCCTAATGGATAAGCCAGTTAGGAGACAGGATTGTTCACTAAGATGGGGATGAACTTTCAGCTCTAAACAGTATCCTTTGTAGAGGGAAGAACACTGAGGGCAGGACAAGTGGTCAGGAAGGGCAGGTACAGCTCACTCTCTGACCTGAGGGTTTGCCAAACTCATCCCAGCTGCCGTTTCCTATCACTAAGGGTGGCACCAAACCCAAAGAGAGACTAGTGGGGTATGGATTCAAGTACAAAACTTTGCTTCCCATTACTTTCTTCAGGAATATAACACCTCATTGAAACTGGACTATTTTCCCTTTTTCAACTTCTCTGACTAACAACATCTTCCCAGAACATCTGTCGCACATGTTCCCTTGGCCACAGGGACTTGCTTATCACCCAAGGTCAATGCCATTTCTCCCTCTGCTGGAATCTTCTTTGTGGTGTTTCTCTTACTCTGCCTTGAATTACATATCTGTGTACTTGTGTCGATCTTCCTTGCCTAGTAAATGTGCCCAAATAAATCCCTTCTGTTGCATGGCACTGAGTACAGTGTTTAGTTACAATTCTAGTGTTATTATTAGAATATATTAACTGCACCTATAAGTGCTAATGGCATTATTCATTTATTGTTGACAAAAATATGAAAAGATAATTATAATTTTCTAATTTTTAGATAACATTACATATGTGTATTATATAAAGTATATTTATGCTTAATGGATCATTCCTAGTGGATTTTATATATACAAGGTCTGGCAGAAGTAACGCCTGCTTAAGTGTGGTTGGTAGGGTAATAATATGGGTGCGATAAGTATTAATTTGAACATTTCACCTAAAATGTCACATGGCATGTTCAAGTGTGATATTGTTATGTTACAGAATTACATGCTTATAATTTTGTAATAAAAAGGGGTGTTATTTGTGCCAGACCCTGTATGTTATATATACAATGTATGTATATATTTATTGGCTTTGTTCTTGCTATCAAATTGAAAAAAATATTGCATCATGGTTGGAAGGGCAGTTGATTGCATCTTCCTCATTTTTGATATTTCCTTCTAAATAAAGGGGACTCCACTAGGTTAACATTCTTGGCCTCCCTTTAGCTGCTCACTCTTCCCCAGAAGTAACCTAGTCTGGTGAATTTGTCCTCTTTCTATTGGAGTGAGCTCACCTGTGGGAATACACACACCTTTTGCCCCTCCAGCTTTCAAGTTTTCCAAGGGCAGAATCTTCCCTGCAGGAGAGCCTTCCTCAGCCCGGCCCAGTCTGTACCTGGGTGGGTAATTCTGTATAATTTTGGGATTCACAATGAGAAAATCCACTTGTCCCCAGATTAAGTGCCATTCACCAACTCTAACAGTAACAAAGGTGATAGTTTGATCTTCATCTGCTTTATTCTTTTTTTTTTTTTCTCACTGATTGAGAATTCTGGTGGGAAAGGGGTACTATTAATGGAGTGCCTTCGAATGCATTGTCCCTTGTGTGTTCTTCATCTGCATGAGGGATATGAGGCTCTCCCTGGAGTCTTCAAGACATGTCTCTGGCCTCATGAGTTTGATTTCCCTCTTCTTTGGGGGTATGAAAGTAGATGCCACCATCTCACTGCTAGCTCTTCATCACAAAATGTTAATGGGGAGAAAAGGCAAAGTGAGATGAAGTGACAATTCTCAAACAGATCTATATCTGTTTTGTCACCATCTTGACAATGAGCTAGAGGAAGGGTGTTGGACCCTGCATGTTGTAGGTGGTGGGGGTGGGAAAACCTAGGAAGTTGCTGTGAAGGCTAAATACTAAAGGCAATCCTTCTGAGAGTCTAAAAGTTCCTCTATCACTCCTAAGGGCAAGCAAGGTGAGGCCATGTTGAAAGGGTGTTAAAAAAGCTAGGGAGGGAGGAGTTTGTTAACTCATTTTGCCAAGAACTGTACCAGATTCTTGATGTAAATGCCGTTATTCTACTTTACAGATTTGAAGCTAAGGTAAGAAAGAGCAAGCAACAAATCCCAGGCACAGTGAGTGGTGAGAAAAGTCTGGATTTGAACCTGTCCCAGCCTGATTACAAAGTCCCTATTCTCTTTCTCATTCCAAAGGGGGTGTGATAAAGAAAGGAGGCAGTTAGAAGTCATGGATACACACAGGGGAGTAATGAGACACCTCTTGACTGGATCTCAGGAGTGGGAGAGAGGCCACTGTGTCTGGGTCTGGGAACAGGGCAAGATTCCTAGAGAAGCATGGATGGGAATGACTTCTTGCTGACCCCACCTCCTTGACCCTTTCAGAATCCCCTCCACATCTTCCTTAAACCTACCAAATCTTGCTTAAGGTAAATTGAGAGAGTACAATCAAGCAGGTATCCACACATATTCCTGTGACCTGAATTGGGGGTTGGCAACAGTGGTGTCATTGCTCTTCTTCAAGAGCTAGCTTCTGGCTCTGACATCTTCTACCATCCTTCACATTTCCCTGCATCTCCACTGCAAGCTTGTGATTTACTCATCAGAAGAGCTGGGCTGGGAGTAGAGATGGAAGCTCACATACATGCATGCCTGTGTCTTATGTGTTGCTGAGTCAAGAAGAAGCAAGATGGGGCCACTGGAGAGTGAGGCAGCCCTGGGCAGTCTGGTGACAAACTAGAAAGGAGAAGAGTCCATTGTACATTTGCACTGGCTTGGTGCAGGAGGGGGGCTGGCAAGGGATTACTAGCTTGGCTGTGGCATGAGGCATCTCAGGGGAGGGTTGGATGTGGCAGCAGAAGAGGACTTGCTGGGAGTTGGTTTGCCTGGAGTTAAAACATCCCTTGTTACCTCTACCCCCCACTCAGGCAGAGGCTTATGCCTTCTTAAGAGATGAGGGTCCCTCCGTTTAGCCTGCCAGATTCCTCTACTAGCTGGGGAAGAAGAGGAGACCCAGGGACCAGGGGCAGCTGTGAACTCATGGAAAGAAAACTGGAGTCAGAGGGAACTTGGGATAATGTCCTGGAGGTTCTATCTGTGTTCATTGTTTGAAAGTAGAAACAAACATAAATAATGGTCAGATAGAAAAACCTGTCCATCAGTCTCAGTGTTCCCATCTGCTCACTGAGGAATGCAATGCTCCCACTCGAAGCTACAAGAATGAATGATGGGGGTAACTTGGGCAAAAGCAGGAACCCTGCTCACTACATCCTAGGCCCTGAATGATTGCTAAATGGGGTGTCATTGCATAGGGTTAAGAACTACAGTTAGACTGACTGGAATGGAATCTATGGTTCTGTCTTTATTTAAAATCGTGACATGTTCATCATGGAATTTTTTGCATTAATTTGGATGTTTAAAAATATTGCATTAAAATGTTATTTATCTTGATTACTGAGTTTGTTGGTGATCCCCTTAAATTATGAGTCCAAGGCACCTCCCTGGTCTCCCCAGAGGCCCAGCACTACTGGCTTTGTTTGTTTTTTATAATCAAGTCTATTAATTCTTCATGCCTTAGGCTCCCCGTCTGTAGAATTGGAATAATAATCACACTACCACACAGGCTTGTGCTGAGCTTGAGACATGTGACTATGTGTGCCTCATCTTCATCCCCAGCAGTACCTGGTACCTAGTGAGCCCTCAGGGAGTGATGGCCATTATTCTTGGTGTTGCTATTGCTGTTGTCCAAGTTATTCATTATTGTGTTAGCCTGAAGAGAGAAGCTGTACCAGATTCTTGATAGAGACTCTGTTATTCTACTTAACAAATTTGAAACTAAGGTAAGAGAGGGCAAGCAACAAATCTCAGGCCACACAGTGAATGTGAGAAAATCTGGATGCGAACCTATACCTGCCTGATTACAAAGCCCGTATTCTCTTTCTCATCCCAAAGGAGGTGTGAGGATGAGGAGGCAGTTAGAAGTCATGGGTACCCACAGGGGAAGAAGGAGATACATCGCGACTGAGTCTCAGGAGTGGGGAAGAAGTGTTCCACGGAGGCAGAGGGAGTTGAGCTTCACTGGGGCCAGAATGGGTCAGATGAAGGAGCTTGGGATACTGAGAGCCCTGAGCCCAGGCAGGGGTGCACAAGGGCTCACACATGCAGGGGGAGGCAGCCTCACCAAGGCCTTGTAGAAAATGCCTGCGGTGCAGCTGCTCTCTGGAGAGGCCACGAGCTGCCTCAACAGCTTTTCCTTTCAGGGCTTGTTTAACATTTCAAACAAAAATAAAATAAATAACGGCAGTGTTTATGGAAACCTAAGACAGAAATGAAGACGACTAAGGAGAAAGCTAAGTGGAAGCAGGCCAGAAGGGGGTTTAGAAGATCCCCCTTTCCTTGGAGTTAGCAGTTTTGTGCTTCAATTTGTCAGCCCTTTCTACCACACCCGTGTGTTTCTCCCTAGCAACCGCTCACTGATATGCACAAATACACATGCATACATGTATGCATGCACATGCATACTGTCTCACAGACACACATACTCTTCCGTCCTGACAGGGGGCACACACCAGACTCCATCTCATATATATCTCCCTTTTTGGCAATGTTGCCACTCGCTTTCTCCTTTATCTTCTTGGCTTCCCTCCCCCTGCCACGAAGGACCTTATTATCACATTCTGGCTAGATGGTGCATATGACTTTAACCCCTGCAGTCCAATGACATTTTTTGGCCTCAACCTTCACTCTCAAGAGACTAAGCGGGACTTATGTTTATGTAGATAAGACATTCCCCAAGTCACAGTTTCTAGGAGGTGGGGGAGTGGGCAGAGAAGCAGGTCTTTACAAGGGAAGTAGTTAGCATGATGTTTTGGCTAACATTTGCTTATCAGTAAGCACCTTAACTATATGCAGATCATTTTATTTATCATGTTTTTTTGTATCTTCTTCACCTATCCAGTTTCACTTCAGCAGCCTCCCTTATGCTAGGGAGGCTTTTCCAGAAGCAAGGATACTGCACAGAACATGGAGGGATGTGATGGAAATATAAGGATTTCCCAGAAGTCCATGTGAAATCTCTAGATCCTCCCCAGAGAGCATAGCTCCGAAAGCCCAGTGTTCCACTCCTGAAGCATGTTGGGGTATTTCCAGGAATCCAAGTGTCCAGAGGCTCAGGATTCTCCAGTCTTCTTTACCCCACTGGTGAAGGGACCCTGATGCTGGTGATAGCACAGATCCTGAAAACCCTGGATTGCCTCCTCTTGGTTCTGGCTCAGCATCGGGCCTCAATGCAACTGAGCTGGCTTGCTGTCTGTCAACAGCCATCACCCTGTATGTAAGGCTCCAGTTGGAGAAGCAGAGTGGGCTTTTCATCTCTGGGTCCAACATAGTGACCACCGGGAAGCATTGTAGTTTTGGAGAAGTGAGGCCTTATCCCATGGGAGAACTGGGCCAATGTCTGAAGTGTGCCATGAGACTGAAGATGTCAGACTCTTCACTCATCTTGGTTTAGCTGGGTGACCAGTGTGACCTTGGGAAATTACCTTGCTTAGGGCTCGATTCCTTCATATATAAATTTGAAACAACACCTCACAGGATTGTAAAGATTAAATTTAAACAAGATGCTTTTAACAGAATGTATCATGGGGACAACTTCACAAGTTGCTTTTATCTACATTCACTTCTTCTTTTGTCTCCTCTCCATCTTTGAATAACTGCTGCAATGGTTGTAGAGAGAGGCATGCAGGTGACCAAAACCTTTAATGATTTTTAAATAATATTCTATGATAAATACCTTGAAATTTTTACATACTCCACAAAATTTTAAAATATATGGAAAGTGTGTTTTTCCAGATTCCTTGGGACTTAGATCAACTTGCCTAATCGCAACTTCCATATTTCCTTTATCCCTTGAGCCACCAGGCAGAGGACCGGAGACATTTCTTATTAAACCCAGGACAATAAATTTGCCATGGACCCATCTACTTCCTGATTTGAGTCACCTACCTACAATCCATTAACTACATGGATAGACAATGGGAGGGCCTCGGGGCAGGAGATGACTTACTTCTTCACCTTTGCTCCCTTGACCCGTCCTTTCCATACACCCTGGAGAAGGACCTACTCTGTGCAAAGCACAGGAAGTACTAGACAGGGTCTGTTCTTTTCTTTAACTTGCTTATGGAGATGAATGGCAACCCTTTTGAAGTACAAAAATGCCCACGACACAAGGTTGGTTTGGAGAGTGGACTTCTCAGAGAACATTCCAAAGAGAACTTAACATTTACTGTCAAGTTTGAAAAGTAAGTAATGTGTTGATATGGGTATGGCTAGATATGTTTGGGGAAGTGCCAGGCAGAGGGAACAGCTGGTTGCAGGAATGGTGCCTGAATCCTCAGGTCCCTCAGCAGGCTTTAGGAGATAAGGCTTCAGCGTGGTTTAACTGGATATTCCTCTTCAGGCCCTCCAATCTGGCACTCCATTCTTCTTGACCCTGCTCTGTACACCAGAGGCAGCCTCTGAGTTGCACCCATGGGCTCCCTTACCTGTTGGCTTTTGCTCTGGGCTGAGGAAAGTGGAAGGGGCTAGAGGACATCTTTCCTCAATTCCCTCCATTCCAGGCTGTGGGGACAGCAATGCTGTCTTACACACAGGATGCTCATGTGGCTCCCTGTTCTTGTCCCTGTGAACCCAGGAGTGGCAATAACTTCTTGTGTTGGTAATTGTTAGAGCAGGAGACTTTACCATCCCTTGTTGATTTCTCTTAACTCTGCCCTACCTTGTAGATCACCCCATCCTTAGACCCTCCCATGTCCCAGCCTGTACACTCTTTGTTCCTACTGGAATTGTGGTTGATACAGACATTCTAAGGCCATGTTGTGGAGGCTACAAAATGACAGGGGTGATGAGACTAGAGGAAGCACACAGGGAGCCCCTTCTCACAGATTTTTGTTCAGTTCTGGGCACAGTAATGGGCACTCATCACTTACATACTAATCAGGCCAATGGAGAGCTCAAAACTCCTAGGGCTGACTTTTCAAAGGGGACTTTGAAGTCATCATTTGAAGGGGAAATAATCTAGGTCAGAGAGACTGCTGTGGAGCGGGTGCAAGCTGGTGAGCCAGAGCTGACAAAGCAGAATGTGGTGCTCCTTTTGCTGCAAGCAGGCCAGCCCAGTGGTGGTGGGGTGGGCATGCATATTCCAAGCCTTGGTGGAATTCTGTCCCCTAACTGGCTGGTTTGACTCAGCACTGCTGGGAGCCACAGAATATTCCTCATTAGCATCTATGAACTCATAATAAGCTTCTGAGAAAAACACCAGCAAAGGATGCTAAGTTTCTCTAGAGCTGGCTTTTTAATTTGGAAAAAAAATATCATGTTTCAAATAAAGCTCTAATTTGTAGAATTCAGACATAGCAGGAAGCCCCCATTTTGCTATTTCAATTCTCTTTGGAATAATTTTGGGAATGAGCAAAAAGGCACAGGGAGAAAATTCTAGACTACACCCACACCTTCCTGGCACAGCCCCAGTGCTGGCTTCTCAGACCAACGCTGCCATATGTACTTGGAGGCTGGGCTGGAGTACTTGAAGCTGCTGTGATTAATGGAAAGAGTCAAAGACACAATATCTTAAGGAATAGATTCAAATCCCAGCTCTCATGCTCACTAGCTTTCAGGTTTGGGATTCATTTTCCAAGCTTTGGTTCTTGCATCTATAAAATGGGGATGAGAAGTTTATCTAACTCACATATTGTTGCAATAGATACAGACATGGTGGCTGACCCAAACAGAAAGGAGGACAAATGAAGGCCAGAGAAACCAAGGATTTCCCTGTTGGATTGAATCTTCCTTCCCCACAGTAGGTGATCTACTTGTGGCAGTGATGCTGAGAATGCTCTGTTTATTTCTAACCCATAACAATATACACCATATTTAGTATATATCATAAGGTAATTGCACTAGAAAGATCTGGTTATTTTATGTGATTTTGCCAATGAGTGCTTACCTAGCACAGAATCTTCTCTCCTTATCAGACTATCCCCTATTTGCAGAATAAAGACAGTCGATTTTCTTGCTGCTCATTGGCGTTTCAACCTGGCTCTCACCCTCCTAGAATTCCCAGTTGTCTGAGTCAACCCCACCCCAATGGAAAAAACAAACTAGATGGAACAGACTACACTGGTCATACATACCAAATAACTATATTCTTTTAGCCAGATCCTGGTTAAAAGTTGGACCATATAATAATAAATAATTAACCTCTATTCAGTGTTTACTATGTACCAGGCATTTGTTCCAAGCACATTTTACATGGCTTATGTCATTTATTCCTCAGTCTAACGCTATGAAATAGGTACTGTTATTACCCCTCATTTTAAAGATGGAGAAACTGAGGCACAGGATAATTAAGGGCTTTACACACTCCCTACTGCAAGCAGGGTGGCCAGTGTATGAGTCCAGGCTTTTGACCTGAAAACGTGCTCTTAGTGGCTCCACTGTCTGCTATATAGTGGGAATGATTTCCTGGGGGCTCAATCAACTAGAAGAATATGCTTTTGTTAACAGTTTTATGAAGCCTGTGGTCTGTTTGTTTGTGAAATAATTACCCATCATCTCACCCAAATTACAACAATAATAGTTCTGGCTCCCACTAACTGCATGCTTATTTCCACTTACTACAGTGACACATGACACACTTAGACCAGAAGGTTTTCATCGTCATCATAATCCCCTACCAAGTGTCCTATTAGCCTTATTTTTCAGATGAAGAATTTGATCCTTTGTCTAAAGTCATATGGTAAGAAAATGGTGAAGCAGAAATTCTAACCCAAGTTTGTTTTTAATGAAAATCCAGAGACTACAGTTGACTCTCAAAGAATATATTTTGTCTGTTTTTACATCTTAGTTTCCAAATTTATGGTTATTAAACAATAATAACTTCAAGTGTAAAACAAGCTGAAAACAGTTAACTGATAAATAATGAGATACTGGCTCATTATACATTTAAACTATGAGGCACTCCACTATTAATTCAATCAAAAAGAAAGTTTACTTTCTGTGGCCTGTCCCTTCCAAATATTCTTTGTTATCTGCACCTCTGCCTTAGATACATGAAGGCTTGGTTCTGTCTGGTGTGTCTCTCGTAATGGTGCCTCTTCCCCAAGCCAAGTGCTGGGGGACCCTCTGTGAATGCCTTTGAATAATGCTGGTATGGGGTCATAACCACAGAAGGAAGCCCTTGTGGTCTGCAGAGGTAGTGCTCAAAAACTAGGGTCTTTTGCAGAAGTAAGAAATTCTTTTTCCAAAGTTATGCATTTTTCCCCCCAAATGAGTAACTCCAGGCATAGTCTTCAAAGCAAATAGTTCTGTTATAGTAAAAGCATGTACAGACAATAGTTTTATATCTGCTTGTCAAACACATTTTAAAACTTTGGTTACCAATGGAGGGTCTTGTGGAGCTCAGAAGTCCATGTCTCTGCCCCAGTCTTCTGGCTCATGTTCCTACATGATGTTAATATCCCAAGACGCCCCAGCTGACCACCAAAGGTAGATAGTTGGAAGAACTGAGCTCCATTAGGCACAAGTTTAACACTGACAAACCCATTTTCTTCCCAGTCTTTTTTCAGTACAGTTTAGTATTACTTAAGAATTAGCTTAAATCTCTTGATATCAACCATCCAATCATTCCACAAAAGTCACAAACCCCTAGCCTTCTTGAAGTTCCTAGAGCATGAAGCTCCCAAAATATCTGAGTTATTTGGAAGCCTGGCTCAGCATCAGTGTCCTTCTCAGGCTTGGAATAGAATTGAAAAGAGATAAATAGACAGTGATGGAGGTAGAGAAAGTGACAGCCCCTGGGAAGAGGTAGTAAGAAAACCAGAAGCTTTACATCTACCTGCTTACTTGACTATGGGGATCCATTCACTTCATTTATTTATTTAGCTACTTTTCATCATGACTGCGGTGAAATAAAAAATATTAACCATTAAAACTTGAATTCAGTTCAGATTTCTAATCTCACTTTTTTGTGTGTGCAGCATTAGGTGAAGAGGTAGCCTCTTCATCATTCTCTACCTCATTTTTTATATCCCTTTTTTTTCTCCCTTCCTCACTCTTTATTTCTCTTTCCTCTTCCTGTTTTTCTTTTCTATTCTTTCTTCCTTGGTAAGTAAATAATCCATAATGCTCAGAGTTACTAAAGTTGCCATTGCCTGTTTATTAGCTACTAGAGATGTTCCCAGGATATGGTAAGGGTCAGGCAGGAAAGAGGTAGATGACATTGGCTTTCTTCAAAGAAATATATTCACGGCAGGCATGATATGGCCACATTGCCTGTCCAGTACAATTAGCCTTGATTGTCCCTGCTTATTGAAGAACGTGGTGTCATGGTTCTTGGCATCATATTCTCCTTCTCATCTCCTGAATGGGAGACCAGTGCTTGCTCCAAGCTGGGTTGAAATTGGGACTTCGTATCATAAGTATTTCCTTCTGTCTTATCAATGAAAAGAGGGCTAGGTTCTTACTCAAGAGTTATAAAAATTAAAATTTAATGTGGGAACATGCAGCTTCAGAAGCACAGGAGAGACTTCAGAATTCCTGAAACCACTATTCTCAGAAGACTTATTCATGCCTTCTCCACTCCACTATGTCCCCTGCCCCCAACCCCATTGGGTTAGGCCTGATATCCAGCTTGGCGGGAGAGCTCCTTTACACCTTTTCAGATGCTCCTTGAACTTCTGACAATGAACAAACCCAACTTGACCCAACGGAACCCAATCACATGTTTGCTGTTTTGAAAGAAGCTTGAGAAAGATATCAAGAATTTTAAATGAGTTTTCTTTATTTTCCTCTTTCCCCTTTTCTGTCAGTAACTACTACTAAATTGAGTTTCATGGGCAGTTCCTATCTGGTCCAATGCCCTTGCCCTGTAACAGCCTGGGCTCTTATCCGGCTGCTACTATCCTTAAAAGGTAGAGTCCAGTGATTTTTTTCCATAACTTCTATTTGGTTTTTTTAACCCCAGCACTTAGAAGGGTTCAGTTGCGGAGAGCTCTTCATTTCTTTCAGCTCTAAAATTTAGTAACTCTGAAATAATGAAGGATTACCATAGTGTACATACTGGTCTCTCTGAATACAGATTCAGACTTAAGACTTTCATTTATTGCTTCTGAAAGCCTTATTCATTTTAGCATTGGACCGAATCTCCTATGAAGCCATGTCATGCCTAGGAATTTAATTTTGTAGTGTACATATCAGTAGAAAGGTGGGGGATCCTCTATCCTTTTTTATCTGTTACAGTCGGGCCTGTTCTAATCAGATTGTTGGCAGTGTCATCAACTCTCTTCTAAGCAACTTGGAGTCACAACAGAATGATTCCCCTTCAATGCCAATCTAAACAAATGCCATCAACTTTCATTCCAGGCAATATTAAAAACAGAAGAGTCCTTTTGTAACTCTAATTGGCTTTGTGACTTCTTTGGGGTATGTGTTTGGGGCTTGTGTCTCCTAGTCATCTAAAATGTGGGTGGGCCACGTCCCAGCCACAACCGTGGTCATGAGCTCAGAAGAATCACCCCTCTTTTATCATAAAGACAATAATCAAATGCAGTTGTATGGTTCACAAAGGGCCCCCACAGTCGTCATTGCCTCTGACCCTCACAAGGACCCTCTGAGCTCAGAGAGTCTGACATCACATAACTGGGAATCTGATGCTTTGCATCTGAGGCCAGCTTGTGCCCCACATGGCTCTCCTGTTGATACTAGGGTGAATAAAACATAACTAGGAAAGTACATTTTTTTTGTACAAAGTCATCTGATAAAAATGTGGACAGCCCTTTGGTTTTCTGAAGTTTGGGTTATCATGTGTCATTCTCCTTTCTATTTTGCAGATAACTGAAAGCTGAGAATACTGTCTATTAATAAGCAGAAGAATGTGATGTAGGGCAGGGGAAGAGCAAGGATTCAAAGCTTAGGGGAGGTACTGATACTTTCAATTTTTTGCTGCTCTATCTCAAGCAAAAATGTGCTTTATGGCTACTCTATTTATAATTAAACATAATAGCTAACACTGATTTAGTGCACACTATGTGCCAGGAACTGTGCTAACAATGCCTTACAGTATGCTCACATATCAGGCCTCTAAAGTCACAGCGCATTGTATTTGCTGTTCTTTCTTCCTGGAACACCCTCGCCATATGTAGCCTTGTGGCACTCTCCCCTTCACTTATTTTCCATGTCAGTTTGAGTGTTACCTGCTCAGTGAGTTCCTTTCTGGCCAGTCTATTAAATAGCTCACAACTTTCTATCACTCTCTCTTCCTCTCACCTTGCCTTCTTTCTCTTTATGCATTTGCCACCACTATATTCTACATTTGTTTATCAATCTGTACGTTACTTTTCTCCTTCCATCAGAGTATAAGAAGATAAACTCCTTGTGAACAAGGATGTCCTCCCTCTGTCTCACTCCCACCCCCTGTGTCCCCAGGACCTAGAATAGTGCCTGGACCATAGTAGACATTTAACAAATATTTGCCAAGTGAATTATCTCATTTTATAAATGAGGAATTTGAGGTTCTCAGGGAGTAAAGAATTTACTTTAGGTGACCAAACAAGCAAAAGGTGGACCGGAGCCGTGAATCAAAGCATTTGACACAGGAGCCCCAGCCTCAGACTCTGCTTAACTGTTGTCTCCCAGCCTCATGAAGAGGATCATAAAATGCTTGGGCTATATGAGTTGTGACTATTCCCTGCCCAGTCCAGGCCTCTGAGACCAAGATGAAAGGATCCAGCTCTTCCAGACATCCTCCTAATGACGCCTTTGCTTGCCATCAGGGACAGGAAACTCTACCTCTAACTAAAAATCCCCTGCTCTGTCTAGCTCCCCGGCATCATCTTCCTTTACCACGCTGTTTACACCCAGGGATCTGTGTTAATGCATACATACCCCAGCCCCCTTAGTCATTGTTTAGCTATTATACTTTGCTGGGGTAATTTTCCATCCCTCTGTTTATATTGTATTTTTTGCTTCTCTCCTCCTCCATTTTTAAGGACAGAGAAAGACATGTTTGGTAATACAAGCAATAATACAGTTATAATTAAGATGGAAGCATTTTGCCAAAAGGAGGATTTAGTTGTGATTTGTTGAATTCCATCCTGAGTGGATTATTTATGAGCAAATTCATAGCTCTTTTACGAGGCTTTCTGAACGGAGCAGTCTTCTGACGCTTCTGTCTCCTAGAGGCTTTGTGCCAGCCTTGGGGGGTGGGAGGGAAGGGAACGGAGTGGGGGCACATATCTAGCAGCCTGGTTGCTGAAAAAGCTTACAAAGAGCCTTTGGGGACATCTGGGAAAATCTTCAGATATCTCTTCTCTGACCCTTTATCCTCTTGAGTGGCTAGTCACTGCTCTTGGTAGAGAATGAGACAAAGTACCTGTGCCTTTACGTGAGAACATGCTTCTAGCCCAGCTTGGGTTTTAATGCTCCCTGACATGGGTGTGGGGCAGTTTCCATGCTCTGCCTGGGACTCATACTAGGAACTCTGCATTTCACACATACTAGTATTGTATACACAAGCTGGACAGGGTGGAGGCCCTAATAATTAGGAAGTGTCCAGGATTAGAGCTTGGTAGAGCTGAATTTGAGTGTGAACTTGAGCTTTACCCTCAGGGAATCTTTTCTTGCAGTCCCTCTCCCTAACCTTTCTGAAGTTTACATCCTGTTTGTTATATGGCTTGGGATGCTGGAGTGGGGACAGAGGAAGGAGAAGTAGAAGGAGCTTGTGTACGGGTCCAGAGCCTGTTTGTCTTCTGCAACATCTCTCCTGTTCCTCTGCTCTTCCCAGGCTCCCAGGGCAGCTGGCTTCCAGCTGGGTACATCCCGTGGGAGGCACTGGATGGAAATGGGACGAAGGAAGAGGGAAGCCATGTTTTTCTTCTTTACCTTGGATGTCTTGGGTGGTTTCTCCAGTAGCAGCCGCTTCTCTTCTTGGACTCTAGATCCTACTAGACAGCTGTGGTGTGGTTCTAGCTTCTGTCTGGTGTCCTGAGCCCCTGAGTTCCAATCATTCTGTCTCCTCCTTTGCCCCCACGGTGTAGGGGGGGGGGGGTGGCTGCATCCTGCTGTTACTGCTCTCTGATTTACCTCCTTGTCTCCTGTCTGACTTCTCAGTTCTATCACCCGGGTAACTAATTCCCTGTACTGAAATTTCTGTTTTAGATACTCAAATATGGTTTTCATCATTTTTATTTGGACATTGATTGATACAGAGAGATTTGTTTTTTAGATACAAAAGTAGGTAAGCATTTTCTCCAGGTCAGTTTTCATTTTTCCTTAATCATTAGAAGACATAGTATAATAAACACCAGCTCGTCAGCATAAGACTACACAGTTGCATATGCATGTATGCTTCTTTAAAATTCACATAAGAGTTTGATGAAGCAAAGTACCCAAAATTGTTTCAAGAATAAAAGGCTTTCAAAGTTTAAGAAATAATTTTTTAAAAAGAAACAAGTAGAAATGGCTAGGTATCTTGTTTTCTCCTTTTTTTCTTTGAAACCAATCTTTTTTACTTTGTGATTTGAATATGATTCAAACTTTCTCTTCTACCTCCAGCCCTGGGTTTGGAAGGAGAGCAAGAGCAGGAGGGAGAGAAACAGAAATCAGTCCAGAAGTGAGCAAACTTAATGTGCAAACATTATGTGTTAGCACTGCGTGCTTGGGTGAGCTGGGATTATTCAGCTGAGACAACACGAAACCTCCTCTACTTATTTGGGCTTTAGAATCTGACTTCATTGGAAGATGAAATTCAGGGAGAGAAAGAAGAAAAGGGAAAAGAGAGGGACAAAGGGGAGGGCAGTGGGAAATGGAACACATTCTCCCTTGGTGACAGGAAGTATTTCTTCGTCAAGAAAGTGGTTCATTTTTGAGGACTGGATACCTTCTTTATGCTCAGGTGTGAAGCTGGCTTAGGAAGTGAATTTAGCTTGCCTGAGTGATTTTACGAATGTGCTGGCTGCTCAGCAAATTCAGTACGAAAACATTTAGGTAAGCAGAAGAGAAAGTTATACAAAAAAAGTTGATTTAGCAGAAGGTCAGAGTATAGAGTCAAGAATGAAAAAAAAAAGAGAGAGATTGTATGTGCTAGGATTAAAAAAGAGTATGCGTGTGTCACACACACTAATTTAGACCATCTGGGGTGATCTCACAGGGACCCCATGGGCTAGAGCTGCCGTTCCTCTGTGGAGAGCACATCTCCCCTGGAAATGTGTACTCAGGTGCAGTTGAAGGGTCTGAGGTCATGGCTGAGGCTCTGGCCAAGATCCTCCCAGGCTTCAGCCTCTGCTTCCTCTATAGCCCGTTGGTCGGGAGCCATCCTTTAGATGCCAGAGCCAGACCATGAGTCTAACGTGCATGAGGACAGCATGAATTATCACTGGAGACCAGTGGGCCCTGTTAATCCAGACAATGTCTTTCTTCCTGGAGCAGTTAGATGTCTCCTTTCCTTCTTCCTTTTTTTTCATGGCCTCTGAGAGCTTGGGTAGTAAATTTCTCTGGGGTAAGTTATGAAGGACCTCTTCAGAAAAGGAGAGATGAGACAAGCCATTCCTTATACCATGCTTCCACCTCCTTCTGCTCTTCAAAGCTCTGGTAAACCTGGGATATATCCAGAATCCTGGGTATTATGTTTTCTAAAAAGGCCAAAAAGACCAGCTTATATGGGGGCCAGGGAGAAGAAAGAAAAAAGGGGGACATAGTGTAAGGGGGTGTTTTATAGACTCCTATATCTGGAAGGGACCAGTAAGGTCATTTCAGAGGGGGGGTCACTACATTGACTCAAACAGGATTCATCTAGAATTTATCAGGGGGCTATATGCCCTATAAAAGCTGAGCTTGGTTTTTTCTTTTTTACTATAATATCCCTAGTTTAAACCAGTGCTTGGGACATGGGTGGGGAAGTATGAAGTCATCTGGGTTTCCAACAATACAATGAGCAAGTGTATTTCATTTATTATTTGCAAAAGGTTCACAAAGGGTGAAAAAAATATGTCTGTATAGAGGATGGGAAAGTAAGGGAACAAGTATGGAATACCTCCTATGGACTAACTCCTAGGTTTTATCCAAGTGGTTTTTGCAGAGGTAGAGAATCAGGGCTGTTGTTTCCTGGGGACACAGTGACCACTGAAGATGAATTCTGGAATTCAAAGAGAATCAGAGAGAAGGCTTAAAGCATCGTTTGTGAACTGGAATGCCAGCCAGCTCAAATTAGTGAAGTGGGCTGGGTGGAGACTATGTCAAAATAGATAGCATATGTCTAAACTAGAGGGGGGAAAGGGTCTACTTTGTGCAAAGCAATGATTTCAGTATAGAAGTGTGCCCCAGCTTGGCCAAATCTTCTGATATTTCAAGACAAGCTGGAAAGTTGGTATTTATGTGAAATGTCCTGATTTGATATATTGGTGACTACTTAAAAAAATTAATGCAGTTGACAAAACAAAGCATACTTGCAAACAGGGCACTGCCTGCCAATTCTTGGTCTCTGTCCTAACGGAATTCAGGCCGCCTCCTAACAGTTCACCCTGTAATAGCAGTCCTTTTCTGCCTTTCTTTTATATTGTTTTTCATGGAATTTAAGAGGGATTTTTACAAGTTTTGGGGGGTAGGAAAACTAGTGACATGATGATTTTGCTGAGGTTCCTTTTATTTCTTGTGGCTTATGATCATTCCTTCAATTCCCTGAGGGCTCTGACTTCTGATTCCTCCATAGCACACATGTTTCACAGTCCTGGGCATGGGAAGGTCACATGCTACATATATGTTTATGAAATAAATGTGAATTTCCTCTAAGTCTAGCTAAATAGGGAACTGGAGGATTTAGAGTGAAAGGAAATTATTTAAATTATTTGCAGTCAAAATTTTCTTCCTCCTTGGTCTCCCATTTTCTGAAACTTGCATCAGATATCTATTGGTATTTAATAAATTACCCCCAAACTTAGCTACTTGAAACAACAAGTATTTATTATCTCACACTTTCTGTGGGCCAGGAATCCAAGTACCTCTTATTTGGGTATCTCTTCCTTTAGGGTCTCTCCTAAGGCCACAGACAAGGTATCCACGGGGGCTGTGGTCTCATCTGAAAGATTGTCTCCAAACTCACTCACATGGTTGTGGGTAGGATTCAGTTCCTCACAGACGGTTGCATTGAGGGCCTCAGTTCTACACTGGCTGTTGACCAGAAGTCTCCTTTAGTTCTTTGCCGTGTGGGCATGTCTATAGGGCAGTTCCTAACATGGGAGCTGGTTTTACTAGAGCAAGCAAGTGATGAAGAAAGCAAAGGAGTACAAGACAATAGCCCTAGTCTTCTTGTAAGCTAATTTCAGAAGCGATATCCCATCACCTTTTTCATATTCTATTCACTGAAAGAGATTCACTAGGTCCACCTCACCCTCCAGGGAAGGGGTTCTATAAGTTACCAGACTATCATGTCAACAGAACCATAGAGGGTCGTGCCGTGAGCTTTTCTACTACATATTTCTTAGCCTTCCTCTCTGACCTGGAATTACTATGAAATCCTGAGAGTTTTCCCATCTTTTCCCAAGAAATTCCAGGAATCGTAGCTATATTTTTTCCTTTTTATTTAACTGACTTCAATAAGGAAAGAAATCAAACAAATTTTAGGAGAAATTTTGGTAGGTTTTTGAGGAGACATGTCAATAGTTATATTGATTCTAAGTTAATCAAAGCCAAAAAGTTATTCTGCCTAGTGTCAAGATCAGATGAGCTTGGTTCTGTAGGGACTGAGCATCTGAGAAGTGAAAGACATACTGTTGTTACGTACTCTGTTATATCTCAGGCATTGGACAATGGAATGGGCAAACCAAAGTAAGCTGGAATCAGAACTCCAGACAGGTTCTTTCTTGGAGAAACTCAGTAGATCTGAATAAGAAGTAAATCCAGGAATCCAGTAATGAGAGATATGAATTTATAAATCTGAGGTTATTCTAAAAGGTAAGAAGGTAAGAGCACCATTGGCTGAGGTGAGTGGAGATACTAAGATCCAGAGAGTCTTTTCATGCAGGAATGACACCTTGGTCACTGTAGGTCTAAGGGATAGGCAATCAATAAGAATAGGCAGAAAGTTGGCTTCAGGGACAACCTGGCAGGGACTGAAGTAGAGGTCATAGGCAGGGCATCCCAGCTGCTAATGAGACTGGGCTTCCAGGCAGGCTCCCTGGGGAGACTGGGAAACAAGCCTGGATCTCAATCACTGCAGATGGAGACACAAGACAGGGAAGCAACTTAGGAAAAAACTAGGGCTTAAGAGAGAGGCTTGATCAAGAAATAGTCAAGAACCTGATTATTGAGGAACAAGAGATCTGCAGTCAAGCTGAACCAGCAGCAAGACAGGAAGAGCAGACAAGAAGTTGACCACTGCCAGAAACCAAGATTGGTCTCAGAGTTTGGCATGGGATTGAGACTACTGGTTGAGATCAGGCAGTCTCACTTGCCAGGGCTACATTAATGCAAGAACTTAGCTCCAGGACAGACATTAAACTCTGGCGACCCTGTGACCAATTGCACTCAATACCCTCTGATACCTCATGGGAAAGTCAGACCGATGTTGTTCTGAGAGGGCAATTAGGTTTCATGATTTCCTTCCCCAGCTGGACATCAGCATGAAATTGGAGGCTTGGCTTCCAAGCTCCCATCCACTTCTGTTCCCTTTCTCTCCTGTGAGGAGCAGGGTGAGTAAAAGGACACAACAGGACAGAGCAACCCTCTGCTTCCAGACCTCCTAGGGGAAGAGCAGGAATAAGGGGACTGGGTGGGGGAATGAGTGTGCATGATACCTCTTCACAAGCTGCTCACCAGCCTCGGAATATTCTTCCTCCCTTTCTGCCAAGCCACATGCTCCACAGAACTCCAACATTTAACTCTACTTTGGCTTTTCCAGGAATCTTCCCAAAACTTCTCTTTTTCTCATCCCTCCTTACCTCTTTGCACCACTCACAGCACCCACCCCAACTTCCTTTTACTCATGATATTTCTATATGCAAGTAATTAGTTTCCTTTCATATTTTCCTAACCTACCTGTACTTTCCTACTTTGTTCCCCACAACCAGGGGATGGAATGCTCCCCTTGGACGGGATCATGGTTTTTTCCTTCATAAGTAAACCCCCAGTCCCTAAGGTAGGCTCAGCCCACACTGACTTCTCCAGTAAAACAATTTAATGAGCTCTCTGGTTGAAAAGGAAAAAAAAAATCAAAGTGCTTCCCTGTGTCTCTTCAATCTGCTTGATTTGCATTAAATTTCTGGGCACAGGAGTTTCCACAGATTTGCAGCATTCACTGTACCTACCCACCCCTACAACATTTGTGCTTTATCACAACCACCACATTAGGAGCAGTTTGAGGGCTGGGGTCAGACACAAGTATTTTCTCCACTGCTCATAGAAACTAGCACAGTATGGACACCTCCTAATTGCAGATGAAGTCCTTGCTGAATGAAATGGAATTTTCCTTAAGTGGATGCCTGTGCCTATCTTTAGAACGGGACTTCCATGATAAAACAATCAGGAGATTTAGCTGAATTTTCCACTATTTAACTCTCTACGTTGGGGTCATGAAGAAACAACCTTTAAAACATAATAACTTAAAGAATAATCCATCTGTGAAATCAGGGTTGGTCATTAGCCTGTGGGCAGACCACTGCATACATTATACACTTTCTTTTGTTCTTCCCAGGGTGAGGGAAGATTTGGAGTGCAGTCTGACTTTGGTTGTCTACAAAGTTGAAATATGGGGCCAGCCCTTTTGAAATGTACCTTTAGCAAATTGACTGATTATTTTCTATGGTGAACTGAAATGACTAAAGAATGCTGAAGCAACCAGGGAAATTTCCCACACAGGGCCAGGGATATTTGTAAAACACTATTACCCTCAGCCTTCCTGAGATCCACAAAGGATGGGTACTGCTGATCTGACAACGGGGGAAGGGGTGAGCACCGGGGAATCTTGCTCTCTCCGAATGCATTTGGCTCTAGCAAAAAGCTCACATGTTAGCTTTGTAGATTGAACAAATTAAGTCTGTTGGGGAAGTGGAGGCTCCTAAGAGTCACCAGAAATGCCATCTCTGGCTTCTGTCCTACCTGAGTGCCCTACTCTTTCTTCTGAGCAAGACATAAAGTCCTGCTGTTTGAGTTGGCTTTGTTCTACTCCATGATTTCAGTTCCTTGTCTCTGTTCTCCAATGTGTGGCCTCATTTCCGTCCTCTGAGAACTATTGTTTTTTCTGACTTGAACAGTCATCCAGAAAACCTCAGTAATAGGGCCTTTGTATCATTATTTACTTTTCTAATTATATATATCGTTTCCCTCCCCAATGCTTGAAGACATCAAATTGCAGTTGAAGTAACTGCATGGGGAAAAGTAAGAGCAACAACAACAAACCACTTCACTCCTCTGGGTGGAAACATGCAATTGTACCAAGAGGGATAAGGAAAAAACTGCTCATATTTGGAGAAAGAAGCTGGAATAAGGGAGTGAGAGCAGACAGGCTACTTTGACGCAAGGGATATGAGAGCATAAGCAACCCAGTGCATTAGTTGGAAAAGTAAGGCTGTGAGGCTAGGCCCAAGAATGGCTTTTAGTATGGATTCCCAAAGATCTGGACTGGCTAGGATCCTCATTTTTGACTTTGGACCCTTGAGGTGGTAGTAGCTGCTCCTGGAACCCATCCTGACCTGTCATCCTAGAGGCAAGCTAGGACTTTGGGAAACTGATTTTGTTGATGAACCTGAGTTTCAATCCTTCTTATTGTGAACTTGAATTTAAGGGTTGATATATATTCCCAGTCACAATGGCATCAGGCAACATGATGTAGAGAGAATGCAAGTGGATAATTCAGTGGAAGCTTCATCCATAAAAATGACAAAAACCCCAAAGTCCCTGTTAAGAGCTCTGGGACCTGCCATGACTAAAATGCTCTGTTATATTCCACAGTGAACATTTGTTGTTCTTGCCTCCTAGCAATTATCTCTCTGCTTTTACTGGAACATCAACCTTATTATTCTTTAAGAAACTATCCCTCTCCCATTCTCAGGGCACATGAAGTCCAGATGAGGTCACATGATTCATATATAGCCAATCAGCTTATCCCATACTGGCTATACTAACTGGCTCACAGATAGATAAGGTACCCAAATTTGTCTGTTGCAAATTTAGCTTTGGAATTTTGATGATGGGGGAAAAAAAAATTCCCAGTAATACTATTTGAACACCTGGGTAGAGCTATGCCTGAACTTTTCTATTATATGACTCAGTGAATGTCCTTATTCTTTTAAGTCAGTTTAAATTGACTTTCTGTCTCTCATAACTGAGAGAGTAATATGTGTTCATATTTTATGCCAGTTATTGGTATAGTCTATTACTTCTTCTACTCTGGTTCTCCTTTTCTCACATAACACTGAGCAGATAGTAAATGTGTCACACCTATAAGATGCATAAAAGAGCCAATGAACTTGTAGTAGAAGACACGATAGCTAATGGTTGGGCTATAATTTCCTTGATTCCACTGACTTTATTCTGGCTGTGATCTACGAAATGGAATTCAGGTCCTTTCAAGCCCCAATTTAATTGTGGCTCATGAGGGAGAGTTCCAGACCTTAAACAATCTCCACTGGGTTTAAGGAAGAGTGGGTGGTCTTTGTAAGCCCTCTGTGGAAATTCCCTTTCAATGTCAGTTTCAGAATGTACAGCCAAGCAGGCAATTGAATTAGGGAAGGGCCAACAGTTTTCTCTGAATTGTACTGAAGACACCGGAGGGAAGAAATTTATGCCAAAACAATTTTCACTATCATCTTTCAGAGGCTAAGTTGACACCACAACCTGAGCTGAGTGGAATGGGTGGCCTTGGCCACGATTTTTGGATATGCTGCACATTTCAAGAGTATAGTATTGTCCAAATTAACCTGTGGAATGCACCTTTTCAAGAGGACATATCCTTAAGGAGAGGCTATACCTCAAAAGTCATCCCTAAATCTAGATGTTTCTACAAGATAATTGATTCCAAGATATTCTAAGTTCTAATATTATAATGGTTATTAGGTTCTGGAGACAATGCATTACTTCTAAACAAAAACTTCTCTGATTATGCTAATCAAGAGTAACTTTTTTCCTTTTATATGTCATAAAAATGTTATAGATTTTTTAAAAAACCTTATTTTTAAAAATTCTTTTTTTAGTAATTGTACTGAGACTGTTCAGCTTATTTCTGCCATTAGATGTTAACAAATTGAAGCAGAGTCCACAACGTCACATATTGTTCTTTCTCTGAACATTGTTTACAGGGTATGCCACATATTAGATGCTTATTAAATGTCTGTTTAATGAACACCCAATATTCCATCATTTATATCCTTTCACTCCTCAAACCTCCATGAAAAACATAGTTCCTGGGTTCCAATTTGTGTCTTGAAAATGAATAGCTTCCCTTTAATCTAACCAGTTTATTCCCAACATTCATCTAATAAAAATTACTAGGTATTTTGCTAAGTGTAATTTACTATTCTAGAAAACAAGATAAATGTGGTTCTTTCCTTCAGAGTTATTTCAAGTCACAGAACCATGGACAACAAGCTATGGGGTGGCTTACTTCTTTTCTGCTACAGTCAAACTGATCCCCAGAGTAAAAGGACTTGTTCAAGCCTCATAGTGGAGAGAAAGTCTTTTGATGCTTTGAGGAGTTCTTCTCTCATAATGTCATTGTTGGCTCTCAGGCAAGCTTCTTTCTCCCCTGAAAGGTTCTCCAACATTCCTCAGAGTCTCCATTAGGCCTTAGCCAAGATGTACTCTTAAAAGCTAACTGTTTTCCTTGTTTACTTATTTTCTCATTTATTTGAGAATATTTATTTCTAACCTTTCTAAATAGAAAGTCATTGTTAATCTTGCCCCCTAGGAAGCTGACACAGGGAGTATCCTCCAGGGGGGAAATCAGGACATGTTAGTCAGGATCCCAGAAGCTATATTTCCTGGGTAGACACAAGATGTTTCCTTAAAATCTGTTAAGACTGCCTCCCCCCAGCCAAACATGAAGCTGGCCTTCCAGGCAGCCTCAGAACTCCTCTTGGCCTAGAATTATGACCACCATCCTTGTCAAGTGTGTCCTGGCTTCATTTGCATTCTTCCTGAGCCTCTCTCCTCGTTTTTACTACAATGCTGTCTTCACCTCACCAGGTGCAGAGAATAGCCAATTGTCTGATAAGTGCACTCAACAATCCTACTGGGTTGAATAGTGTTCCCCCAAAATTCATGTCCATTTAGAACCTGTGAATGTGATCTTATTTGGAAATAGGGTCTTTGCAGGTATAATCAAGTTAAGATGAGGTCATACTTGATTAGGTTGGGCCCTTAATCAATGGCTGGTTTCCTTATAAGAAGAGGGAGATTTGGCATACAGAAGAAGGAGGGCATGTGAAGACAGAGGAAGAGATCAGAGTTGTTCTGCCATAGCTGAGGAACACCATGAATTGCCAACAAATAATAGAAGCTAAGAAGCAAGAAATGACCCTCCCCTACAGCCTTCAGAGAGAATATGGCCCTGTGAAACTTTACTTTTTGACTTGTGCTTCCAGAACTATAATAGAATACATTTATGTTGTTTTCAGTCACCTAGTTTGTGGTAATGTGCTGTGGCACCCTAGGAAACCAGTGCAGCAACCAGTCACTGATTTCCATAAAAATAGCAAAGGGGAAATGGACAATACAAAACAGAGGGCATTTAGTTTCTTTCTAGCTGAATTTATTTGTCTGCTCTCCAATTTCTGCTATGCATTAAACTCATGGGAGAGAATGAGTAGAACATTTGGGGATTATCTACCCCATGGAAATGTCAGAGGCTATTGGTATATTAGATCTCTTAAAATTCAGTCAAACTGGTTAATTCTAGAAGAGGTGACTTGAATTTGAAGCTGTGTTCAAATGTATCAGGCAGGATTCTCCAGATTTTATCTCCTATTGGTTCTGTTTCTCTGAAGAGCTCTAATATATTATATGGGGAGAGAAAGAGGATGAGAGGGAGGGAGGAAGAGAGAGAGAGATTAAAAAGAATTGGCTAATGTAATTATGAAGGCTAAGTCATCTTTAGGTCAGCAGTAGGCAAGCTGGAGACTCGGGAGAGCTCATGGTTTTGCTCTAGTTCAAGTCTGATGGTCTGAGAACCAGGGGAACTGATGGTATAAATTCCAGTCTGAAAGCTGGAAGGCTCAAGACCCAGTGTTTCAGTGGCAGTCAAAGTCCTGGAAAAGACCAGTGTCCAAGCTCATCGGGCAGGAGAGTTTACATCTTACTCAGCCCTTTGTTTTGTTCAGGTCTTCAACTGACTGGTTGAGGTCCACCCACATTAGGGAAGATGACCTGTTTTACTTAGTCTACTAAATTGACTGTTAATGCCATCCAGAAACATCCTCACAGACACACCCAGAATAATATTTGGCTAAATGTCTGGGTACCCACTGGTGGCCCAGTCAAGTTGACACATAAAATTAAGCATCAGAGCAACACGTACATTCAAGATCAAATTCATGCTGACTTTTGGTGACCACCCTTAGGAACATATGATAATCTTAATTAAGAAAGTGTTGGCTGCAAGGGTCAAAAATACAATTTTTCAAAGTACTTTAGCCTGGAATCCCTGGGAAAAGAGTGTGAGACAAAGACTAGGGGTGAGATAGGTGCTTTGGGTGTGTGATCCCAGGAAGCAGGAGAGCAGGACAGAGGGAGTGAATGGTGGAAGGATGGAAAGCAATTCAAGACATGATAAAGAGCTGGCCACCACTACAGGTGACTAGTGCTTGGTACTTATAGAATCTTGTGCAACGTATCTCAGAAGCATCTGTCTAGCAGACACCATGAAGAATTTATCCATCACCTCTTACTCCACTTTGATCAAAGGCGGCTCCTCATGCATTAACTTTTCCATACATCCAGTTTGCATAAGGTCCAGGGAAATGCAGTTTTCACCAGTGTTACACCCCATAGTGCCAGGGCAAGATATAAGAAGTATAAAGCACTGGACTGAGGAATTGTACCTATACAAAGCCATTCAAAGTCTTCATGTTGCTAACTGGCACAGTAGTGGCTGGAGAAAGAGGTAAAGCCAACTAGAGGATTTTGGAACAGTGCAATAGAAATGCCCAATGTGCTTGGGAACACTATGGTAGACATATATCACTTTGTATGCCCTTTTTTCTATTTTTGGTAAGAATGCCATCTTATAAGGCAAAGCCTACCTCTTGCTATAGAAGCTGAAAGTGCCAATGTCCTAGAAACTAGGTAGAAAACTGGGAAGCACGTGTGAACACCTGAACCATACAAAACTAATCACATGGAGGAGGACCTGCTCTAGGTTTAGAAGGGAAGCCAGAGATGTGAAAAAGAGGAAATGCCAAAATGTCATTCTGGTATCAGAAATACAACCAGGTCTCAAGTAGAATAGGGGGAAAAAATCACTTCTCTCCCTTTGTTGTCCTGCTCAGTTGCTTCATTTTCTGTTGTCACCTGATGGGCTTCCTCTGCTAATAGAAGGCTCCCTGACCATGTTATGGGACTGCCTGGTTTAGGTTCTGCTTTGTCCACCTAATATCGAGATTCAGGGCACACATCTTTCTCTAGCTCATGGATGAATTGCTCTTGGTCCGGGGGTCCATTCTGGTCTAGTCAGTTCTATTTGGGATGAGGTCAACAGGCATAAGAGAATTGAGAATAGAGATTTCCCAGAAGAGAGGACACAGAGAAAAAATGGAATATTCAAGTATTTGCAGTCTGGACTAGGAATGAAGAGACGCGAATCAAGGTCTTTTGTTTGTTACATGCCTCTGTGATCCTAGGAAAATCAGATAACTTTCCCAATCTTTTATATATATAATATAATATAATATAATATAATATAATATAATATAATATAATATAATATAATATAATAAATATAATAAATATAATATAATATAATATAATATAATATAATATAATATAATATAATATAATATAAATTATATAACATATAATATATATATTCAGGAGATCTTTAAAGCCTCTTCCAACTCCAGGACTTGCAAGCCTCACCCAGAACCACATTTATCCCCACACGATGTTGTCACAGTTTCGACTTCTTTTGGAAAAGAGGGATTATCAGAAACCTGGGGCTTAGCTGCACACATCGTCTTTTCCCAGGAGAGCTCCCCAGTAAAAATCCACCAGCTGCTCCTCATCCGTTTCATAACTCAGAAGACCCCAGGCTTTTTCCTTTTCTTCCCTCTTCTCCCTTCCTGTTTATCTGCCTACACAGGACAGTTCTGTTATCAGTAATGCAAGAAGACTTCCGGATATTGCAGCCTATATCCAGGTGTCCTCAGCCTTTAAACTCACTCTGAAGAAAATGTACTTACAGGCTCTTTTTACACAATTACTCTCATATTGGCCATCAGTGGAAACAACATTATAGAAGGAAGGATTCCTGAAAGAGGTGGGAGCCATAGCATATGCTGGAAACACAACTAACCAGTTTTTTCCATGTGGGTGGCTTTGATAAGTGTAGTTTAAGATGGTTCTTTTTTACCTGTAAGGTGATCTATATGCTCCTTCTCTATCGAACTCATGTTAGTTGTGTTTAAGAAATCATTATCACTGTCTTCAGATCATAGGTTAAATACTAGAAATGATATTAACTAGAAATGGGCTTTTCTCCCATTCTGCTATTCCTGAAGAAAACCTTGATGAGGTTGCAGGGCTCAACAAAACATTTCTTAGGAGAAATTTTCTCCTTTAGGTCACAGTGGGGAAGAAGTCATCTTGCTCCAATGTCTGACCTCAGTAAGAACAACATGACTCTCAACTTATAAAAACAGGTATTGACCTTTCTCCTGGGAAATATTTTCTTGGTCCCTGGAGTCTGGCATCTAAGTCATATAACCCTATTGAGCAGAAGATCATAACCTTGTTTTTCAATTGATTTGGGTCACATCTTGTTCCTCTGATCTCTCGTATAGAGGAAGGACCATTTACTATGCTGTTTCCAAAAATGCTCAAGGCTGGAATCACAATGTGCTCTGGTTTCTGAGCCAAGATTTACATTCACACATGTGATGAAAGGGGTCATATTGCTGCCTTTCCTAACACTGTTCTTTAGGTTTCTTAGGTACTTAATGACAAGGAATTAAGTAAGCAACAATTTCTCTTCTAGACAACCCAAATCTTTAGGGACAGAACTTAATTTATAGTAGCTGCTATGTGCTTCAAGTGCTGCACACTTCTTCTAATTAGTATTCCCAGGAGATCTACCTGGCTCCACAATGTTCTGAATGGACAACAGCCACTTCCTCAAGGGTCTATTACTTGCTGAATTCCTGTTTTCCAGGGACTTTCTGGGAAAAGGTGATCACAAGTCACAAGAGGTCTCTGTGAATGATATCACTCATGAAAGGGCTCATGTTGTCCCTGACTTTTCCACCATAAGTTCTAAAATAAGAGAAAAAGCTCTCCAGGAAATAAGTCTGTTGGGTAGTTTGACTAAGCAGAGGGACAGGAATTGGGGGTGAGGTGATAGAGAGCAGTCAGCTTTGTCTCTGCATCTGCTCCACCCTTCTATTGTGGCTGAATGGACAATATTGTTCCTGGCAAAGCAAAATATAAGACTTGGGAGATCTTGAAAATTAAGTCCATTTTTTCACTTTACTGGTATGACTCTGAGGTCCAGAGAGGAAAAGTGACCTTGCCAAAATTTGAATTTATAGCAGATCTTAGCTTACAGTTGACATCCAACTCAGGTAAGACATTTTATTAGACTATGCTGCTTCTGATGTCATGATACCTGTTTCCAAAGGAGAAGGATCAGAGTTATAAAGCAGATTCAAGAAGACTCTTTCCTGCTGTTGACTCCTGGTTGACAGTGATCAACCTGAAACTTTTCCTGCAACATGCACTGTCTAGATGCTTGCAGGTCCATGATTCTAAGACCCAGTTTGGGAGCCATTTCCCAGTTTTCTCTGCCAACCTCCCTCCCTTCGCTTTGGTCCTCATTTCTAGGCAATCGTCTCCTGCAGTGTGGAGGAAAATGAATCTTAGTGGTAGGGACATCAAAGTTGTGTGGGCAGGGCCCTAGGCCACTTTTGCCAATTTTACAATTCTGTTAAGCACAAAACATAATTTTCTATCTAATTTCCACTCTCTTTTCTCTACCTCCCCGACTTTTGCTAGTGCCTATGGAATTAATTTGATGATCCCTCTTTTATTTTTGGTTTTCCTTTGTAACACAGACCCTCTACCCAAGAAAATTCTTATGCAAACTTTCCTTTTCTAAATCATGTAAAACAGAGATCAGCAAGTGTAAGAGGAAACCTTTAACAAAAACATGGCAGAAATGAAGGTAATCTTACATAATGTCTGGTCCAACTTCATATTCCACTGATGAAAAAACTGATATTCTGAGATGCCACGCATATTATAACATAATAAGAATTTAACAGGCTGTTTTGATCACAGAATGAAGCATATTAGAGATAAAGAGTCAATTTGTTTCTAGCACAGGCTGAGAAAAGGAGACAGTAAGCTCATGAAAAGGTTGTATATTAGATAGAATGCAGGATGGCCTAGGCATTCATATTTTGATTTTAAGATGTCTCTCTTCTTTTCTGGCATCATACTTTGCTGGCATTTTTTAACATCACATGAAAGCCAGATGTAGGTCAATGGATGATGCCAAGGAATGAAAAGTTATAATTCTTAATGCTCTTTAGTTTGGAAATGTAGTATAATTTTTTTTTTTTTTTTGTGAAAGCATGCTTAAGGCCAATCTAAGAGTTGCCATATGAACCCATTGCTCCCAGTAAATGAGTCAGCTGAGATAGGACCATTAATTTCTTTGACATACAGCATCACTCTGAGAGGAAAGATCTAGTCCATGGGGCTGCTGGTGCTCTCCCAAAGAAGGTTCTGACAGCACCTCATGGACTTGGTCAAGATTTTCCCAGTTGACATCTGAACATCTTTTTAGCTCTGGGTCACTCACCCAGCAGTGTTTAGATCTTGATTTAGTCTCCTGTCTGAGATAAATATGCCTAATTTGAAGTGGAAAGTTAATTTATTATTTTATTTAAAGAAACAGAACTACCAAGCAAGCCAATATTTCTGTCTCGGCATGACCAGGAAATATTTAATATCTTATGACATGGCCAGTTGTTTTTCTAGATGTTACAGGGGATGCAAAGATATACAAGGCATGGGGTCCTGCAAAAAAAAAAAGCTGGACATTCAGTAGAGCAGATGAGGAGATTAAAAACACATGAGTTATATGGTAATTATGGCACCATAATCATTTGAAGAAAGATGATACAAGGAAATAGAAAATAAAGGAGACATGGCAGGGAACTATGGGGGATGAGATGGTTCATGGAGAACCATGAGGTTTTGGCTGGATCTTTGAGAATAAGTACACCATTGATAAGCATGTTTGCAGTGTGTAAGAAGAGTGCCATGTGTAGAGAAGGTAATTGCTTTCCCATGAAAGACTTGGCTGGATGAATACAAGGTCTAATCCTTACTAAAGATGCTGAAAATTTCATCTTCCAGGTCTGCAGAGCAGGGGCCTTACCTGGAGATACGAACCACATGAGCCCACAGGCCAAATCACCAACCACTGTGAGGCTAAAACTCTATGATAAGATCACAGCCATCATTCCAGTCCTCTATCCTACTGACCTCTTCCTTGCTCCCCAGCACTATGGGAACCTCACTGAGAAGCCTGAACACCTGTGCCTGCAGGCTGGCCTGGCACAGATAGGTAAGGAAGGACCCCACCTAGAGTGCAGGTGGGCTATTCAATCAGGGGTACTGAATGCTTCTCAACAGACTATAAATTAAACAAGCTCCAAAATAATCTTCTGTGGGAATGGATGGGGAAGGGGGCTTGGTCACTGAGTGTCACTAATTCTTCATCTTTTCCTCTAAGGCCTGGGTCAGTGGCCCAAATAAACATGGTGTCCCACAGATACAATCCTGCAGCCAAATGGCTCTCAGTGGCTTGACTCAAAGTCACCTGGACAGGCTGGATGGAAATGCAGGATGGCCCAGGCCTTCTCTAATGGGTTTTCCAGAGTCAATCCATCCATCATTCTATCCAGAAAAGAGAGAATAAAAAATAGATCAGGTGCCACAAGACTGTGCCCTGTGCTTCCTTGGAAAAAAGAGCAGGTGAAGGAGAGAATGACACAGCTGGGGGCTTTGGAGGATGCTGGCAGGGGACGTGTTTCCAGGATCAACTGAGAAGAGTGAGACATTGGCATGGAAGAAAGCTGGCAGGGGCTGTCTCCAGGCAGGGCACTTTCTGGGCACTGGGCAAGGCCCATGGCTTTGGGAGCTGCCTCAAGCTGGCAGTGGTGCCAGCACTTCATTCACCCTGTGAAATGTACTAATTAGTGAGCAGTTTGGGCCCAGAGAGGATTGCCGTGGCTTCACTCTTGTGTGTCTGAGAAGAATCTCCACTAGAGAGAAGGTGAGAGCCTGGCAAAATTGGATGGAAAAAATTCAGACAGCCGTATGCATTAGTACTAGTCCACCAACCCAGGGCAGCAAAACATGGGTCCCAGCCTCACAGAATCTGTGCTACAGATAAGTAAGATTATCGGGAACAAAGCAAAAGACAAAATGAACAACACCCCCTGCAAATGGTGCTTTTCTAAACGTCTGTTGCTCTCTGCCCATACTCCCTTTTCTAAAATAGCTGAAGAAAACATTGTGGTCCGATTTAGCCATGGCATGTCAGAGCTAGAAGATACCTTCAAGACCTGTTAGTCTCACTTTAATTGTCAGAGGGCAAGCTGAGGTCCAGAGAGGTGAGTGGACGTTTCCTAGGCCCTGGGGCTAAGCTGAGAGGGGTAGGGGTGGAGGGTGCAAACAAATCGATTCACTCTCAATCAAGGATTCTTTCTTCTGCCTCACATTTTGATGTAATAAATATTTTCAAATTTACCTGTCCACCTGGGCTAAGTAAAGACAGGTCTCCAGAAGGGGTAGGGTAGGCTCTCAGGGGCTGCTGGTGTGAATAAGTCTCTGAGTGTCACCGCTGGGCAGACTGACTGCCTACCCCTCCAGCCCCTCTCTCTGGCTCCTCCTGGATCTTGCTGTTGACATTTCTCAGAACACTCTGCTTTAAACTTTTTGTCCCCTTGGAAGAGAGAACTTGCCTAGCATTCATGTCTGTTTAACTCAGTCCAACCCAAGTATATAAATCCTGCTGATAACTCTGGCAGAATCTTTATTAGAGAGCAAATGTTGAGAAGAAAGGCAGGGAATTCAGTTATAAGGAAGGGAGGGAGAAGAAGAAGGAAGAGAAAGAAGCACGCCGGGCAATTAATACAAATCGAATGCTTAACATTTGCCAGCCTCAGACATACTGTTACTTCATTTAATCCTCAAAATATCCTATTGTCACCAAGTTTACAGTTGCACTTGGATAATTTACAGAAGAGCTCACAGCCAGAAAGTACCAGAGAAGGAACTATATGCAGGGGGCTGGCTTTAAGGGCCTAGGGTTTTCCACTCTGACAAAGAAGAGAAAGAAGAGACAGAAGAAGGGCCTTTGGGGATAGAACTCAGGCAGAGAGAGGGTTGTGGAAGGCAGGAGTGGGGCTTTGGGGGATCCTGACTCCTACCTTATTCCTTCATGTACTGAATGAACATTATGGCAAGTTTGCTGTGAACCTGACTCTGTTCTAGGCACAGGGCTACGGTAGACACAGAGTGATGGTGGGGGAATTTCATCAATATGATGTCCAGGGTTGAAGAAATAAGAACTTCAAGTCAGGGAAAGGACTATGAAGGCAATGAAGCCAGGCAGCATGCCATAGAGAGAGCCTGGGAAAGGGAATGGGTCACCTTTGGGAAGATTCTTGGGAGAGACCTTCTGGAGAGGTAACATTTGACCTAAGACCTGAGTCATCAGAGTTACAGGACGTGTGATGTGGCACACAGAGAATTTCCTTGGAAATGAAACAGCAGTGCAACTTGACCCTATTGTTGGATGATGCAACCCATCATGGCTAATTTACTTGGGCAATGGCACAGCAGGGTGGGAGAGCAGAGATGGGTTTTCCATGGGCATGGGAAATAGGAGAACACAGTCTGTAGAGAAATGAGAATCAGTAGTTAATTCTAACACTGTCGATGGTAAAATACTCCTCTCACCACCCATAGAAGAGTGGAGAAGGTGCCACCTGCTTCCAGGTGCAAGCCAGGGAGCAGGAGCTGGTGCCTGGGGACTGCTGTAAAACTTGTAAAAGGGCAAATCGTATCTCTGGCCCCTTTTTATTCTAGAAAGAAAGCTTCACCCAAGACCAGTGAGCCCTGAGAACCCTCAAGAATGGCCTGAAAACTGACCATCCCCTAGAGAAAAATGGTCCAAAGAATCAGTCCCATTCCTTGGTCCCTTAGGACTGTGGCTGAGGTCCACCTGCTTATGCTTCCTTCTTGGAATAATTGCTGTGAGAAGAATTTCCCATTCATGAAAGGATGTCTATTTTCTCTGTTTGGATGTTAGTGAAACCAACGGTGTTAAAAGGTCAGTTGCATCAGTTCTTTCAAATGGCAATTAAGCAATTGTCTGAGCAAACCAGAGGCATCCGGAGCACAGACATTGCTCAAACCTTGGGACCTGGGAGAGGCTGGGAAAAAAGGAACAAGGAGGGAGACACAGGGGAGGGGCCTTGGCTACAGGAAACTAAGCAGAACACCCTGAACTGTAAAAGCAGATGCATGCGTCAGCAGACAGAGGGGGTCATTCCACTAAAGCCTCATTGAGACTGGAAAAACACCGGACTTTGCCCATCATCTACTGTCAGACTCCGTTCCTACATCAAAGGCCTCCCTCCTCCACTCTCCCCCTCATTCTCTGTCTTCCTCAATGTTCTCTTGCTTATTATTTTTCTCATTCTCATCATCTTGCTTTTGCTATTTCTCTTTCTCTCTCTCCTTCTCATCCCATTTCACTTTCCTCTTCATTCTCTATCCCTCCCATTCCTCTCTTGACTTTAGTCTTCCCCAGCCCCTGGCATTCTACCACACTCTCTCTCACACTGTCATTGGGAAGGGCCCTGGTCCAGAGGGGTCTCACTAACTGGATTTGAATGTAAGATCCACCACTTTTTTAGCTCTTGGTCTTGGAAGAGTTGCCTGAGCTTCAGTTTTCTATAACTGAAACTGACAGTTACACTTGCTGAAGGGATTCAGCTCATTGGGAGGAACCAAAGGGAATATATTTATTAACTTGAAACATGGTGCCCGGCCCACGTCGATACTTGACTGATGAGAACTCCTTTTCTCGGGAGGTACAAGGAAGTGTCAGCCCTGCACCCAGCACCCAACAAGCACGCAATACAGCTTCCCATAATTCCCACCTGGGAGCTACCCACAATGTCTTTCTTTTATGGGTGAGGACACTGAGGCTCACAGAGGTTTTTGTACCTTGGACAGGTACTTTTTAAAGTTTATTTTCTTTAAATAAATACTTCCTGTAGTATCCCCAGGTAAGGTGTTGGTTGAGATTTCTATGCATTGGTTCCTGTCCTATTCTGTTTCTCTGATTTCTACCCCCAAGCACTGTTTTCCAACTCTCCAATGTAACATGATTTAAATTACCTCTCCAAGTTAGGGCAACTTAAAACCATCTTTCTCCAAGTGCTGTGTCGTCTGTTCTTGAAGAAGCTGAAACTCAGGTTTCTCACGCCTCAATAAGAAAACTCAGGAAGTGGATGTCTCATGCCTCTTACCTACCTGTCTCCTCTTTTCGAGGCGGAATCCACTGATTCCTTCCTCTTTCTCCGAGACTCTCGCTGGACAATCCTTTCAACCTCTTCATGGTTTCTGCCCCATATTATTTCTAAAAATTTTAAAATCTTGATCAAATTTTGCAAAGTTTATATTGTTGCGCAACAAATGGAAGCCTTCATCACAATTTATGTAGCTGGTTTCATGTGACTGAATTCTATGGTGTTTATAACTATTAAGTACCTTCTCCCAGAAACTGGAGAGACACACCATTTGCTGTGTCACACACATGCTCCACCCTGTTCTTTTCCTGTGCAGCCCAGACCACAATTTGTAACGGAGTGTTTATTCTGTGTTTAATGTTTATCTCTTCTTCCAGGCTCTAAGGCGCTATGAGGGCAGGGATCACATCTGTTTCATTCTCCCAGCTTTAGTTATATATCCAGCATCTTAGACTCAGTAACTCAATAGTCTCAACTCTGGCTGCACATTAAATTATCAAAGGACTTAACAAATAAACAAAACCTACTGATGCTTGTCCAGGCCTTCTGAATCGGTTGGTCTGAGTAGCACCTGTAAAAGCCCTGTAAGTGATTCCTGATCAAGTAGAACCATTGACTTTGGTCACAATGACTTGCTACTCTGTACATTTTGTCTACCTGCCTCTCCTCACTGGTGCTGGCTTCTGTTCCTGCACGGCTGTCTGTGCCAGATCCTTTGCATGCCCGCTTTGGCCCAACACATTCCTTGGGCCCACCCTAACACATTCTTCCTTTGTTTTCAACAGCTATTTATGGCTTCCTACCTCCAGGACACAGCTCCTGATGAAACTGTCCAGCCTCTAGATCTTCTGTGTAATTCTGAGCCCCTGTCATCCTCCTTAAAATTATTTTATACTATTTTCCACAAGCCTGTGCTTCTGTTGGCAGTTTTGTAAGTGTGATTGAGCTTGACCATAAGTTCCTTGACCTTTGCTGTGGCCCAGAGGCTAAGGTGGCAGAAACTGCCTCCATTCCCACAGTTTGAACTGTGTAACGTAAAATGGGACAGAGAGGGGTCTGGTCACATACAGCCGTGAGCATAGAGACTGGGAGGACAGGTGGGCTGCGCAGGCGTTTAGGTCTCTGGCTTCCTGCAGGCCACCAGAGTTGCTGGGAAGGTTGAGGGTGGACAAGTGAAAGGCCTCCATGGCTCTTTACTGGCTTTGAGTGTTTGAAGACCCAGTCTGGCTCCCCTCTGCCTAAGAAGACACACACCCAGGTTGCTACTGGGGTAGAATTCAGCTCATTGAAAGGAGACACACTCTCATTGCCAGGGCTGTCCTTGTAGGCCAATGATGGCTTTCTAACACCAGTCATTTTCATTCCAATCTCAGTTTCTGCCATATTTCTGCACCATGTGTGCTTTTATTTACTTACTATTTTAATATTTACATAGTATTTTATTTAAAACAATGTTAAATCAACCTACTTTGTTATATTTATTTTTGTCTTAAAAATACCTATGAAGTTATAGGCTAGATGTGTAAGAGATCACTAGACACATAAGTACATAGCAATACACACACACACACATATTTTAGGTGCATATATGATACTCAACTTTAAATAATGGTGGGAACTACAGAGAAAGTAGGGTGGGTGTCTGCTCCCACTACAAACCTGGGCTAGTGTGATAAGATCAGATGAATCCCTAAATTCTAGCTGGGGGGATTCCTCAGCCTCTCCACGCCTCCATGTCCTCAGTTGTAAAACACTGTACTCATCTCACAGGCTGCTGAGAGGGTGACAGGAACGAATAGGCAAGTAGCACATCTCTGTTATTACCCAAGCCACTCAGAGGTCTAACAATTCCTGAGACGCTGTTGTTCATCTTATTCTAACACAACTTAGGAAAGGAGTAAGATGATACCTGCAAGGTGGGGGTGCATTTATGGAGCTGGAGAACAAGGGTAAGAACTTCATTGCAAGGCAGCCTCTCCCCTCCCACTCTCAGGTGTGCTTTGTTTGGCTTCAGCTGTGCTTTTAAAGTCTTGAGATGTGAATGCCTATAGCTAGGGTGTGCATCTTCCTCTTCACTGCCCTCACCTTTCCCCGCTGTCTCTGTAGAGCCACATCCTTCCTGGGTTCCCAGCCCGCAGGACCTGTGACTGTGTTGGTGTGGTGGTGGTGGTGGTAGTGGTGTGTGTGTATGTATAAGTGAATTCGGTGTATAGAGTGCACGTCTGTGTGGTATGATGGGTGTGTTTTGGAAGTGGGGCACTATTCATGAGTACACAGGTTGCAGAAAAAGCCTACAGAATTTTTTTAAAATTGAGAATTAAAAATTATCCAAATTGAACCCCCCCCTTTTTTTTGCAGATGTGCAGAGTTAAGCCCATAAGTCTAAAGCTACTTAGAGGCAAATTTCAGAACAAAATGTACTTCTTTTGATTCCCTATTCAGTGCTTTTTTCTGATAATTTCACTCCCATGGTCCCAACCTTGGGAATGCCAAAATTTCCCTTAATCTTAGGCCTCGTGAATGCAACCAAAGCCAGCTGTCACCCAGCCCAGGGAAGATGTGAGGACTGACCCACCAAGCAGGTAACTCTGGGGCCCAAATTAACTGGACCCTTTTTGGGGACGGGGCCTTTCAGGGGCTGTGTCTTAGTCTGGAGGCTCTTCCCAGCCCAGTGTGCTCAGCCTCCTCTAGGAGTGCTCATCTTTCTGCTTTCAGCCTCAAACCAAGGTTCATTTTCTGGGTCCTGCATGTCAGCAGAGCCTCTCCCAGAGCCCACCCCTCTCTCCTTTCCTGAAGGCCCTCACCCTTGGGTAGGGTGTCAGAACTTCACTTTGATCTGGTGTTCCCTGGAACCAGAATTACTTAATCTCCTCCAGAGGAGAGTCAGAAAGTGTACTATTTACCTAATAACAATGAACTCCTGACACTGCTTAGCTCTGAACTGTTGCCTGTACATACACAATTGTTTGGCCAAGTACAAGGCCACTGCGTTGGGGGCTCCCTCTGATAAGAAACATGCTTTAGGGCATCAGCAGGGTTAGGCATAGGGAGCAATTTGCTAGGACTTTCACTGGGGCATAAGGATTACTACTTCACCACCATGACAAGGCATGCTGGCCAACCTGTTATCTGTCCAAACTTTCTCTACACTAGACCCCCACTTGTTCCTTTCTGCAACCTGGGCTCTATAATTTTTGTTGATTTTTTTCCCAAAAAACTTCATTTATACATTAACTACATGTACCTTTCCCCCAAAATAGAACTGTGAGGTAGAATGAGGACTCCTCTCCTTTCAATCTTGGCTTATAGGCCAGGTTCACTTAGAGGCCAATCATTCAAGGCTGATTTAGTGTGTATTTTAGAACATACCCCGTTGCTAGAATGATCAATTAACGTGATTCCTGGACTTCATGGTGTCTTGGAAAAGCTTGAAGTCAAAAAATGTTCCATATGCAAATGCCCAGGGTTACTGTGCTGTTTAAATAATTTAAAGACCCTGATTATAACTTTGTAAACTCTGAGTATGGGGACACAGCTTGTGACCATTGAAGGACCCTGAAGGATGTCCCCTGGGAGAAAGGCAGCTGAAAGGACAGGGGCTTTAGGGAGCCACTCCTATATCTGTCAGGAACCAGAAACTCAATTGCTTGCTGATTCACTTGAAACTCCTTTGGGGAAGAATGAAGTGTCAGGTGTTGCAATGGGAATCGCATTGCAATACATACATGTATCAAATCATCATAGTGTATACCTTAAACTTACATAGAACTATACGTCAAATATATTTCAGTTAAAAAAGAAGAGTCAGGACTTCCAGCCAAGATGGAGGCATAGGTAGATACAACGTGCCTTCTCATACAATCAGAAGAAGGACAACAACAAATTTAAAAACAAAAAGCAACCAGAAATGTCAGAAAATTGAACTATATGGAAGTCCGACAACCAAGGAGGTAAAGAAGAAACATTCATCCAGATCAGTAGGAGGGTGGAGAGAGGCAGTTGGGTGGGGAGGATTCACGGTAAGGCAGTGGCTGGAGGGACAGGCAGTTCCACATTTGCATGCAGACAAACCAGGAGGAACAATGAGGGAGCAAGACAGACCGTGCAACCCAGGGTTCCAGCGCAGGGAAGTAAAACCTCAAAACCTTTGGCAAAAAAAAAAACCCAGTGAGGGTTGAGATTGCAGGATAAACTCCCAGACTCACAGGAGAGTTTGTTGGAGAGACTCACAGAGTCCTAGATGTACACAAACCCACCCACCTGGGAAGTAGCACCAGAAGGGCCCAATTTGCATGTGAGTAGCAGAGGAAGTGACTGAAAGCCGGCAGAGAGCCAAGCAAGCAGCATTGTTCCCTCTCGGATCCCTCCCCTACATGCAGCATCGCAACACAGCAACTTGGGTGGCCCTACCCTGGTGAATATCTAAGGCCCCGCCCTTACTACGTAACAGGCATATCAAGACAAAAAACATGACCCAAATGAAAGAACAGATCAAAGCTCCAGAAAAAAATGCAACTAAGTGATGAAGAGATAGCCAACCTATCAGATGCACAGTTCAAAACACTGGTAATCAGGATGCTCACAAAAATGGTTGAGTATGGTCACAAAATTGAGGAAAAAGTGAAGGCTATCCAAAGTGAAATAAAGGAAAATGTATAGGGAACCAACAGTGAAGGGGAGGAAACTGGGACTCAAAGCAACGGTTTGGACCAGAAGGAAGAACTAAATATCCAACTGGAACAAATGAAGAAAGAATTCAAAAAAAATGAGGAGAGGCTTAGGAACCTCTGGGACAACTTCAAATGCTCCAACATCTGAATTATTATTAGGGGTGCCAGAAAGAGAAGAGGAAGAGCAAGAAATTGAAAACTTATTTGAACAAATAATGAAGGAAAACTTCCCCAATCTGGTGAAGGAAATAGACTTCCAGGAAGTCCAGGAAGCCCAGAGAGTCCCAAAGAAGTTGGATCCAAGGAGGAGCCCCCTAAGGCACATCATAATTATATTACCCAAGATTAATGATAAGGAAAGAATCTTAAAAGCAGAGAGAGGAAAGGAGACAGTTACCTACAAAGGAGTTCCCATAGGACTGTAAGCTGATTTCTCAAAAGAAACCTTGCAGGCAAGAAGAGGCCGGAAAGAAGTATTCCAAGTCATGAAAGGCAAGGACCTACATCCAAGATGACTCTATCCAGCAAAGCTATCATTTAGAATAGAAGGGCAGATAAAGTGCTTCCCAGATAAGGTCAAGTTCAAGGAGTGCATCATCACCAAGCCCTTATTATATGAAATGTTAAAGGGACTTATCTAAGAAAAAGAAGATCAAAAATATGAACAGTAAAATGACAACAAACTCACAACTATCAACAACCAAACCTAAAAGAACAAAACCAAAAACAAACTAAGCAAACAACTAGAACAGGAACAGAATCACACAAATGGAGATCACATGGAGGGTTATCAGCAGGGAGGGGGTGAGGGGGGAAGAGCTATAGGGAATAAGAAGCATAAATGGTAGGTACAAAATAGACAGGGTGGGTTAAGAATAGTATGAGAAATGGAGAAGCCAAAGAACTTATATGTACAACCCATGGACATGAAGTAAGGGGAGGATGCTGGTGGGATGGGGAGTGCAGGGCGGAGGGGAATAAAGGGGAAATGGACAACTGTAATAGCATAGTCAATGAAATATATTTTAAAAAAGAGTCAGGGGCTCTGTGGAACATGATACATCATCATGAAACTCACTCTCTGGAGGTGTAACAAGTAGGAGTGTCTCAGGCTGCCTTTAGCGTATCACATTGTCATGGAGATTTTACTTAAAAATCTAGATTTCTTGTTTTTTTCTTAAAGCCATGAAGATCAGGCTTCCCTGGGCCCCCATTCCCACTCACAGTCCTGAGTTAAGGCCCTTCCTTCAACTAGGCATGGACCTTTGGTTTGCTTTGTTTCTACCCTCCCTCCTGCCCCAGCTTCTCTCCTGGGAGTCTGAGGCTCTTAGGCTGCAGATGAAGCTGATGGGGATGTCCTCCCAGAATGAAAGAGTGATTGAAAGTTGTGACTGTTGAGGGCAGAGCCGAGGCCTAGAGTGCTATGTTGATATTCCAGGAATAAGTCAGATGTTAAGAAACTGCTTCCTGAAGCCAGGATTGTGGAAACCTGCAATGGGGCACAAGGAACTACTGAGGCTCCTTCCTTAAAGAATCTGCAGGAGGGGAGGCCAGCTCCCTGCCTGATCACAGTGAAGCCTTGCCCTGAGGTGAGATTACTCCCTCCCAGTTCCTTTCAGTCATAGGGTTCCTTTTTTCTTTTTTTCCTGTATTTTTTTTTATTGTTGTTCAGTTACCTTTGTCCCACTTTTCCCCCTGTTGCGCTCCCCTGCCCCACCCACCCATCCCCTGCTCCCACAGTCATTCCCCACCCCGTTGTCTATGCCCATGGGTCCTTTATATACATGTTCCTTGACTTGCCCATTCTCCTTATTTCTCCCGTTATCCTCTCCCCCTTATTCTGTGAGAAATGTAGAGCCATGCAGATGAGAATTTGCACTGATTTCTCTAAAAAGTGCGTAGCTAATAACCTAGCTCCCTTCACAGTCTTCTTTTTATGCCCAGCTAAGATTACTTGAAAGATCTTTTTTCCAAAAAGGTGCAGTCAGTGTGCCATGTAGGGGGAAGAGGGGACCAGAGAATGAAGAGGGCCGTGACCAGGATGCCATCAGAGATAGTGCTGTGCAGCAGGGAGGCAGGCATCTTTGCGGAGAATGCTCTCTCAGACAAAGCAGGTTGTGTGTCAATGCCAGTGTGCTCTATGTATTCACTGAAAAAATACAATTTAATTAATCCAGGGAAGAAGTAGGGGCTGACCTGGCAGGCAGCTCATTCAGGGTAGAACTGGACTATGTTTTGTGTGAAAGCTGCTGCTGTGGTGTGGAAGAGGGACAGTTAGGGGGGGCAGGCGAGGCATTGGATAGGTGAGGATGTTGGAGGGGTCCATGTTGGGGTGACTTTCATGACTAATGGAATAAACTAATAAATATCCTTGGGGCAGCTTTCCAGGAGGTGAAATGGAAGACTTCACCCTGTTTGAAAATGAGCCTGGGATTTAAAAATATAAGGGGAAAAAAAGAAAAAAAAAAAGGCATAGGACAAGAATGTCTATGAGTGCTCAAGCAGGTCTGAAATATGGCACATGACTCCCAGGCCAACTGCTTCCACATCTCACCTCACCGAGACGTTTATAACTAATCAAATTAGCTGCTACCAGGTGATTTGGTCTATATGTGCTCTTATGATGTTTTTGTTTTCTTCTTAGCTGAAATGAATGCACCCAGAGTGACGTGGATAAACTGATAAACAGGGTAAGTACTTGCCAAGGGTCACCAAACACAAGTAGAGATGTGTGGGAGACCTAGAGAAAAGTGACTTATGTTTCAGCATATGCTGTACACTTTTCAGGGGGTCTTCATCTAGGCCTGGTACCACCTAGTCACCAAGTGCAAGGAAACCAGACTGTCTAGTGAGAAGGGGCACCTCAATATGGGACTGCACAGCCAGGGAAGGCAAGATTCAGGAGCCTGGGAAGGTAGTAGTCATATATTGTGCAGTTGCTGAAAGGAGGCCCAGAGACTTGAACTGATATGTCTAAATCACAGGGCTGCTTGGGCACAGGGCAGATGTAGCCTTTTCATTTGTGACAAAGGTATCCTCAGGGCCTAATGCAAGACAGTGAACCTTCCATGTTGAGAAGTGCACTGAAAACCATCCTGTAGAGGTCTGAGGTCCCTGGTTGGTCAAGAGCTGAGAAAGTCCTCCAGATTATGTGAAAGCTGCAGCCCCGCTTCACCTGGAATGAAAGTCAGAACTGGAAAACTGCTCAGGACTTAGGACAGGACCACACAGAGGTCAAGTGTCAAGGTTAGGAACTTTTGACTTTTAGCTCCCTGTAGGCTGAAGTATGGACCAGGTGGAGGTAGGAGGTCCCTTCTCAGCTCACAGAGCCAATAGGTCTAGACTTTTCACCATCTACTAACCACCTAGCAGCACTGTATATCCTGGGAATGCAGAAGTCACCCCTGTAGTACTAGGAAAGGAGACACCTATCTTTTCTAGCATAATCTTTGAATAAATAGACTCAGAAAATGTGGGTCCCACTAGGAGAATGCTGGTTCTATGAGCTGTGTGACCTCAAGCAGGGGACTTGCTTCCTTGAGCTCCCTTTCATCTGGAACAGAAGGGGGTTTGCAGGGATGCTCTCTAAGTAACCTTTGGACACAGTATTTTATCATTCCGTGTTCTGTGACCCCTGTCTTCTCTGGAAGGCTCTTCAATCATTATTTTTATTACTATTGCCTTTGTTCATATTAATAATAACTTTTTATTATTGTTCCTTGGATCTATCTGACTGACTGATTGAAGCACACAGTTATGACAAGGACAGTAGCCAGGCATGGTATAAGCAGGTATTGTTGAAACAGAAATTCTGCAGGGACTGGAACAAGAGTCAATCAATGCCCTCATTCCCTCCACCCGCTCATTCCCATCTCCTTGGCAGGCAGGGCTTCAAGGCTCAGGTGGGTGATTTTTTTCTCCTGGGTAGGGCAGGAGTCTAGGGGTGAACCCAGGCTGCAGGAGGAGAGAGGCATGACATTTTAGGAAGAGTCACGTGTCCTATTTTTGCTCAGAGGAGATGGCAGCTTATTTAAACTTTATGCTTCAGTTTAATGCTGACTTGGGAGGACTTTGTAGAGCAGTGGCTAAGAACACCAGTTCTAGAGTCCAAATGTAGGATAGTATATTCCAGTTCCTCTACTTGGTTAGGTGTGCATCCTCACAGAAATTACTTTGCTCTGTGTCTCAGTTCACTTATCTATAAAATGGGGACAATCCCAGGAACAAGGATTGTGGAGCAAGTCCTGGCTCTCAGGGGGAATTTAAGACACATTAGTTATTATAATGATCTCCTCAACCTCTTTGTTATACAAATAATAGAACTAAGGAAGAGACAGGGAGAAGGAAAGAGAAAAGGGAGAGATCATATGACTTGATCCCAAGCACAAGGCCAGTGGTAGCAGCGTTGGATGAATGCTTAGTTTTCCTGATTCCATGCAGGTCTTGAGGGCCATTCTCCTCCCTGAACTTCCCACAACACACTCCAAATGCTCTTCCTCAGTGGGCGTCCCCCTGCCAGCACCAGTGTTTCCTGCACACACCCAGCATCCCTGCCACCCCATCTCTACCCAGGGATTTCCTTTCTGCTTTTTCCCATCATGTTCGGGGAACATGTCCAAGCCATTCCTGGGAAAGTGAAAACACTTCCCAGACCTGTCTAAGGCACTGCCCCCTCTAAATGCCTTTGTTCCTTCTTGTCTGTGCCTTTCACTTGGAAATGGCATGACTTTGGGTGTGGGTCATCTTTGCATGGTCAATGCCACCTGGTCCCTGCTGTTAAGAGCTTTGTGGGCAGCTTCATTTCAGGCTTAATACTTATTGACCTTTATTCTCTCTTACTGGCAGCCTCTCTCCTGTACACCCCAGGCTCAGTAGCCTACCCTAAATCTCCCCTTCTCCTGCTGCAGATGAGTTGGATGGTGGCAGAGCCTATGCTTTGGGGTCCTCACACAGAACACCATTGCTCATTTTTTTGGTGAGAATTCAGGCAGGCAACCTCTCTTTCAGGAGCACAAATAGAAAGTTAACTCTATGAACAAACTAGGGACCTTTGTGATTCCAAGAGAGCACAATTCTCATAACCCCTTATAAGAGGAAACATTTAAGATAGGGTGAGAATTTAAGTGTTTCCCCCAGCATCCAACTACATGTTGACTCTTTTTGGAAAAGCAGATTAAGGAGCGAAGAACTAAATTTTCATTTAACTACTGTTTTTCACAAGACATTTTCTAAACACCATAGCTTCTCTCACAATGGTTTGCAGCATGTAGTTTTCTTTATTCATAGAAGTGTGGCATACACATTTTGATTATGTAAGAATTACAGTAGAAGGAAAGGTGTCTTATGCATAGATTTATATCAGTATATCAGAAGTATGGTGATTTTTTAATAGCAGTAAATTGGTGGGTCTACCTAAGAGTGGAACCTGGGGATCCTCCAAGGACCAGTCACACTTTTTACTCCCCTGGGTCCCTCGGCTGCTCAGTGACCTTGGTGAGTCCCTTAATCATTTTAGGACCTCATTCCCTAATAGAAAATGAGGTTGATGACACCTGCCTTTCTGATTTCCCAAAGCAACTATAAAGATAAAATGAAATAGGCTGCAAAGCAGAAAGCACTAGACAGAGTATAAATCATAATTGCGATTTTAAATTATGTCTAGAATTTTATGACTTCATCTTGTAGGACTTCTCTGTGGGAGAAATCTGAGACACCGGTTCTACTGCCCTGTTTCTCTTCAGCTCTTGCCCCTGCCCACCTGCATGGCTTCCTTCCCTTCTCTCTGCCATTGCTGACACAGTTTCATGACCTGCCACTAACGGGTGACATTATTATTCCACCCCACATTCTTTGCCATGTGCTTGCAAGAATTTTCATTTGACTCAGGGGCTCTGAGCCTTATTGCTTTGCCTTCTCCTTCCTGTCCTCCACTACGTGTGCAGAAGACTTTGCCTGTGCACTTGGACTCCGCTACCCTTCCCAACTTTTTGGTTTATGGGCTGGCTGGACCCATGTCCTATGATTGAGGTACCTTTTCTCCTCAATAAGTTGTTGTTATCTCAGCTGCTTGGGATATTTGTGTGACGTCCCTGCCCCAGCACAGCACAGACTCTATTTGCCTCATGTCCTCTCCCACGCTGATGAAAGTCCTCATTTTACTGTGCTGGTGACAGGTCCCAAAGTTAAACAAGCTGAGGCCGCAGACCCCACTCTCCTCCCTCTGTTCCCCTGGGCAGCCATCCTGCGGAAACCATCAGGAAGGAAGGGGCGTCTTACCAGTTGAACACTGTAGGGTGTTGGGAGAGAAGCCAGGCCTTTGCCAGCAAAACAAATAAAAGAAAACATTGGGGTGCACCTGTTTGTTGTGGAAGACCAGAGATTTGGCATCAGAGGGAACTTTGGGAAACAGCTTTATCAGCTTCCTCATTCCACAGTTGAGGAAGCAGAGACAAGAGGTGAAGTGCCTGGATATCAAAGATGATTTAAGATATGATTCCTGCCTTAGCTGTTCACTGTCAGGGATTAAGAGTTGTAGGTTGACTGGGTGCTGGGGGCTGATTAATCATGCCTCTTTCATAATTTCCTTTTGATTGAATTTCCTTTCCCTCCAAAAGCAATCTACCATCCCCAGGAAGGTCTAGCTCCCAGATAATTTATGTGTAGATCTCAAAGTGTTATTGGAGGAATCTCCAAACCATGTTTTTCTTTTCCCCAGGATATTCCTTTCCCCTCTTTGCACCTCTGCTTGCAGTGTGGGGGGACCTCCAGTGGGAATAGTGTAGCTAGAGAAGATACCTCTTTCTCCCCTTTGCAAAGACCAAAGACATTTTCACTACTCAGGACAGCCACAGGCAGGTGCCAGCACTTTCATTTAGCTCAGAAGGCCCCTCTGAAAGAAAAAAGGACCTTCTTCTACCAAAAAAGATTTGGTCTCGTTGGTTTATAATGTGTATGCCATTATTGTGAATTGTTTGGAAGAGTCAAGGGTACCATGAGTTACTGGGGAAACCTCTCTCTATTCTGCTCTTCATTTCACAGTGCCACACGATGATGACTCAATTCAAAAATGTCCTTGGAGAGGTTGAGAAAATGGTAGAAAAACACGCAATGATCAATCATTCAGTACTTATCTTTCGAGGATTGTGTATCAGTTATCTATTACTACAGACCAAGCCACTCTAAAACTTTGTGACTTATTAGGCATTGCTCAGTGGGTCAGGAATTTGGGTTCAATAAGATGGCTAATCTCTACTCTACATGGTATCCCCAGGGGTAGCCCACCTGAGGCTGGAAAGTCCTAAATGGCTTCATTTACATGGCTGGGCCTTGGTTCTGGCTGTTGGCTGGGTGCCTCAGTTCTCCACATGACCTCTTTCTCTAGCAAGGTACCCTGCGCTTCTTTACCTGTTAGCTGGGTTCAGAAAGGAAAGCTTCAATGTGAAAAGGTTTACCACGTCTCTGCTTGTGTCACATTTGGTGATATCTCTTGGCTAAAGGAAGTGGCATGGCCGAGCTCAGAGTCAGGTTGAGAGGGACGCACAAGGAGACATAATTCACTGGGGACCATATGCTAGCCCTAGGATATACCCCTGCTATCAAGACTCCTTAGATCTCATTCCATCCACCAATGTGCCCCTTTCTTCCCACCCTGCCTACTTATATTTCGAATGACTTATCTCTACTCTAGACTAGAATTTGTTATTTACTTCCTAACACATGTCAGCAAGCATGAGAAAGATGAGCTCTGAATTTTTAGTGTGGATTTAATAAATACGCTCCTCAAAATAAAATCATTTCTAGATTTTCTGTTATGAGTGTAGTCTGTCCACAAGTCCAGGATGATTTAAAGAGATATAACACCTGGCTAGGTCTGGCTTCAAGATCCAAGGATGTCAGGGAAATAAGGCTGAAGTCCTCTAATCAAATCGAGTGGGTAATGGGCCTTGGGTTGACTAGGAAGAGAGATTTAGAGTGTGATCCTACAATCATCCTCCTGGGACATGTGATTAAACTGCACTTACTAACTGTAGGGAAATTACCCTCTCTAAGCTGCAGATTCTGCATATGGAAAATGGGAACCATATATATCAATCAATCATGATTATTTTGAAGATCAAATGGTAAGGCATGTCAGATGCTTATCACTGCCTGGCATGTAGTTACAGCTCACAAGTTTAGCTTTTTTTATTGGC